>JAQJVL010001097.1:145000-260798 GCA_035578905.1 Stictocephala bisonia | reverse complement strand
CATCCAAACAATACAATTATATACTATAACAAGTGACAATCACTTACAAACCTACCATACTGACATATAACAAAGTACCAATATCACAAACCTACACAAAACTATTATAAACATTACAATATTACTAACCAAAATACTAATTAACAGTTACCAAGTTATTCACCAAACCTACACAATACTGTACATTAAAAACGAGGTGTACAAGTGATTCACCTAACCTACACAATACTGTACATTATAAACGAGTTTACCAAGTTCATTCACCTAACCTACACAATACTGTACATTATAAACGAGTTTACCAAGTTATTCACCTAACCAACACAATACTGTACATTATAAACGAGTGTACCAAGTCATTCACCAAACCTACACAATACTGTACATTAGAAACGAGTGTACCAAGCACTCACCAAACCTACACAATACTGTACATTATAAACAAGTTGCTACCAAGTCACTCACCAAACCTACACAATACTGTACATTATAAACGAGTGTACCAAGTTATTCACCTAACCTACACAATACTGTACATTATAAACGAGTGTACCAAGTCTATTCACCTAACCTACACAATACTGTACATTATAAACGAGTGTACCAAGTCATTCACCTAACCTACACAATACTGTACATTATAAACGAGTGTACCAAGTCATTCATCTAACCTACACAATACTGTACATTATAAACGAGTGTACTAAGTCACTCACCAAACCTACACAATACTGTACATTATAAACGAGTGTACCAAGTTATTCACCTAACCTACACAATACTGTACATTATAAACGAGTGTACCAAGTCATTCACCTAACCTACACAATACTGTACATTATAAACGAGTGTACCAAGTCATTCACCTAACCTACACAATACTGTACATTATAAACGAGTGTACCAAGTCATTCACCAAACCTACACAATACTGTACATTATAAACGAGTGTACCAAGTCATTCACCTAACCTACACAATACTGTACATTATAAACGAGTGTACCAAGTCATTCACCAAACCTACACAATACTGTACATTATAAACGAGTGTACCAAGTTATTCACCTAACCTACACAATACTGTACATTATAAACGAGTGTACCAAGTTATTCACCTAACCTACACAATACTGTACATTATAAACGAGTGTACCAAGTCACTCACCAAACCTACACAATACTGTACATTATAAACAAGTGCACCAAGTCACTCACCAAACCTACACAATACTGTACATTATAAACGAGTGTACCAAGTTATTCACCTAACCTACACAATACTGTACATTATAAACGAGTGTACCAAGTCACTCACCTAACCTACACAATACTGTACATTATAAACGAGTGTACCAAGTCATTCACCTAACCTACACAATACTGTACATTATAAACGAGTGTACCAAGTTATTCACCTAACCTACACAATACTGTACATTATAAACGAGTGTACCAAGTTATTCACCTAACCAACACAATACTGTACATTATAAACGAGTGTACCAAGTTATTCACCTAACCTACACAATACTGTACATTATAAACGAGTGTACCAAGTTATTCACCTAACCTACACAATACTGTACATTATAAACGAGTGTACCAAGTCACTCACCAAACCTACACAATACTGTACATTATAAACGAGTGTACCAAGTTATTCACCTAACCTACACAATACTGTACATTATAAACGAGTGTACCAAGTCATTCACGTAACCTACACAATACTGTACATTATAAACGAGTGTACCAAGTCATTCACCAAACCTACACAATACTGTACATTATAAACAAGTGCACCAACTCACTCACTAAACCTACACAATACTGTACATTATAAACAAGTGTACCAAGCTATTCACCAAACCTACACAATACTGTACATTATAAACGAATGTACCAAGTTATTCACCTAACCAACACAATACTGTACATTATAAACGAGTGTACCAAGTTATTCACCTAACCTACACAATACTGTACATTATAAACGAGTGTACCAAGTTATTCACCTAACCTACACAATACTGTACATTATAAACGAGTGTACCAAGTTATTCACCTAACCTACACAATACTGTACATTATAAACGAGTGTACCAAGTTATTCACCTAACCAACACAATACTGTACATTATAAACGAGTGTACCAAGTTATTCACCTAACCTACAGAATACTGTACATTATAAACGAGTGTACCAAGTCATTCACGTAACCTACACAATACTGTACATTATAAACGAGTGTACCAAGTCATTCACCTAACCTACACAATACTGTACATTATAAACGAGTGCACCAAGTCAAACTCACCAAACCTACACAATACTGTACATTATAAAAGAGTGCACCAACTCACTCACGAAACCTACACAATACTGTACATTATAAACGAGTGTACCAAGTTATTCACCTAACCTACACAATACTGTACATTATAAACGAGTGTACCAAGTCATTCACGTAACCTACACAATACTGTACATTATAAACGAGTGTACCAAGTCATTCACCTAACCTACACAATACTGTACATTATAAATGATTATACCAAGTCATTCACCAAACCTACACAATACTGTACATTATAAACGATTGTACCAAGTCATTCATCTAACCTACACAATACTGTACATTATAAACGAGTGCACCAAGTCACTCACCAAACCTACACAATACTGTACATTATAAACAAGTGCACCAACTCACTCACCAAACCTACACAATACTGTACATTATAAACGAGTGTACCAAGTCATTCACCAAACCTACACAATACTGTACATTATAAACGAGTGTACCAAGTCACTCACCAAACCTACACAATACTGTACATTATAAACAAGTGCACCAACTCACTCACCAAACCTACACAATACTGTACATTATAAACAAGTGTACCAAGTTATTCACCAAACCTACACAATACTGTACATTATAAACGAGTGTACCAAGTTATTCACCTAACCAACACAATACTGTACATTATAAACGAGTGTACCAAGTTATTCACCTAACCTACACAATACTGTACATTATAAACGAGTGTACCAAGTTATTCACCTAACCTACACAATACTGTACATTATAAACGAGTGTACCAAGTCACTCACCAAACCTACACAATACTGTACATTATAAACAAGTGCACCAACTCACTCACCAAACCTACACAATACTGTACATTATAAACAAGTGTACCAAGTTATTCACCTAACCAACACAATACTGTACATTATAAACGAGTGTACCAAGTCACTCACCAAACCTACACAATACTGTACATTATAAACAAGTGCACCAACTCACTCACCAAACCTACACAATACTGTACATTATAAACAAGTGTACCAAGTTATTCACCAAACCTACACAATACTGTACATTATAAACGAGTATACCAAGTTATTCACCTAACCTACACAATACTGTACATTATAAACGAGTGTACCAAGTTATTCACCTAACCTACACAATACTGTACATTATAAACGAGTGTACCAAGTTATTCACCTAACCTACACAATACTGTACATTATAAACGAGTGTACCAAGTTATTCACCTAACCAACACAATACTGTACATTATAAACGAGTGTACCAAGTTATTCACCAAACCTACACAATACTGTACATTATAAACGATGTACCAAGTTATTCACTTAACCAACACAATACTGTACATTATAAACGAGTGTACCAAGTTATTCACCTAACCTACACAATACTGTACATTATAAACGAGTGTACCAAGTTATTCACCTAACCTACACAATACTGTACATTATAAACGAGTGTACCAAGTTATTCACCTAACCTACACAATACTGTACATTATAAACGAGTGTACCAAGTCACTCACCAAACCTACACAATACTGTACATTATAAACAAGTGCACCAACTCACTTACCAAACCTACACAATACTGTACATTATAAACAAGTGTACCAAGTTATTCACCAAACCTACACAATACTGTACATTATAAACGAGTGTACCAAGTTATTCACCTAACCAACACAATACTGTACATTATAAACGAGTGTACCAAGTTATTCACCTAACCTACACAATACTGTACATTATAAACGAGTGTACCAAGTTATTCACCTAACCTACACAATACTGTACATTATAAACGAGTCCACCAAGTCACTCACCAAACCTACACAATACCGTACATTATAAACGAGTGTACCAAGTTATTCACCTAACCTACACAATACTGTACATTATAAACGAGTCCACCAAGTTATTCACCTAACCAACACAATACTGTACATTATAAACGAGTCCACCAAGTCACTCACCTAACCAACACAATACTGTACATTATAAACGAGTGTACCAAGTTATTCACCTAACCTACACAATACTGTACATTATAAACGAGTGTACCAAGTTATTCACCTAACCTACACAATACTGTACATTATAAACGAGTGTACCAAGTTATTCACCTAACCTACACAATCCTGTACATTATAAACGAGTGTACCAAGTTATTCACCTAACCTACACAATACTGTACATTATAAACGAGTGTACCAAGTTATTCACCTAACCTACACAATACTGTACATTATAAACGAGTCCACCAAGTCACTCACCTAACCAACACAATACTGTACATTATAAACGAGTGTACCAAGTTATTCACCTAACCTACACAATACTGTACATTATAAACGAGTGTACCAAGTCATTCACCTAACCTACACAATATTGTAAATTATAAACGAGTGCACCAACTCACTCACCAAACCTACACAATACTGTACATTATAAACGAGTGTACCAAGTCATTCACCTAACCTACACAATATTGTAAATTATAAACGAGTGCACCAAGTCACTCACCTAACCTACACAATACTGTACATTATAAACTAGTGTACCAAGTCATTCACCTAACCTACACAATACTGTACATTATAAACGAGTGTACCAAGTTATTCACCTAACCTACACAATACTGTACATTATAAACGAGTGTACCAAGTCATTCACCTAACCTACACAATACTGTACATTATAAACGAGTGTACCAAGTTATTCACCTAACCTACACAATACTGTACATTATAAACGAGTGTACCAAGTCATTCACCTAACCTACACAATACTGTACATTATAAACGAGTGTACCAAGTTATTCACCTAACCTACACAATACTGTACATTATAAACGAGTGTACCAAGTTATTCACCTAACCTACACAATACTGTACATTATAAAGGAGTGTACCAAGTCATTCACCTAACCTACACAATACTGTACATTATAAACGAGTGTACCAAGTTATTCACCTAACCAACACAATACTGTACATTATAAACGAGTGTACCAAGTCATTCACCTAACCTACACAATACTGTACATTGTAAACGTGTGTACCAAGTCATTCACCAAACTTACACAATACTGTACATTATAAACGATTGTACCAAGTCATTCACCTAACCTACACAATACAAAACATGCCTCAATTTATAATCGTAATAACATTTTTTAGGCATGTTGAAATTAGGTGAGGATGAAATTGATAGTGAAAAATTTAGTGTATTCCTACAATATATTTGTAACTTTATAAAGCTAATTTAATATTCAGTTCTTTCTAATGAATTGCTAAAATGTAACAACATTGTAAAATGCTTTTCATTTGTAAATTCGAAAAGTTTATTTCGGTTGAGTCCTGTATTGGAGACTGATCGCAATAAGCGAACGCCTGTCTGGTCTTTTCAGCAGATGAAGTTAGTGATTGACAGTCCAATTTACAACGAAGTAGGTTTTCTACACTGATACAACTGAACAGAAAAGTTTGGTTCAGAAGTATGTAATTTAATGAAATTACATACAACGACAACTAATTACAGTTGTTTTTATTTTCCTTAGAATAGAAAACTATTGTATGTATTTATATATACAGGGTGAGTCACTACTAAATACATTATATTCACCAGTGGATTCCAATGACAAAAAGGAACAAAAAAACTTCATATTAACCATAGTCCGATTCTCAACCTTTTAGCTGTAATGGTGTATTTTTTATTTTTTTTAATTACACGACTTCTTACTGTTACTTTGATGGTAAACCCAAACCAATTTTATTTATGAAATGGAAAGTAATACCATTTTAAGAAATTTTGAATTACCTATAAATTAAACATAGTACTCAAATAACACCCTCTTATACAACGTTTTAGAATAACTGTAATGTTGAAATTTTTTTCACATTTTCTTCCTTAAAATTTAAGGCTCAATTAAAGCAGTTCAATCTTTTGTATTTTTATTTCAAATTAATTAAAAACTTCCTTATTTATTTATCTTTTAAATTATGTATAAATATTAATGGGTCATATTTGAAAAAATGTTGAAATGTTATTAAAATATTGATAAGATTATGGTTCATCGTTTTGGTTAATAACACAAAACTAACGACTGTATATCTGTAATTACTTTACCAGCTGAATATGTTAAACAAAATCAGCTGATTTGGAATTAAAATAGCTAATTTTGTAACAAGATTATTTTATCACGATTTTATTATATCTTTAGCTACATTTCACACAAAAAATAACATTTTATCATGGCTCCCACCAGTTTTTATCTTTTGCGAAAATTTTCAAAATATCCTCCGTTTACCCTCTTGCACATTCGAAGTCTTTCTGAATTCCCTTAAATTCACCTTCAAGTTTAGTTTATCCCGTAGAAATTGAGAAGCTGTCAAAATACTATTCCTTAACTCTTCTATATTTCGGACTGGCGTGCGATAAACCTGTTGCTTGATGTGCCCCCAAACATAGTAGTCAATGGGTATCACTTATGGAGATCCTAGGGCCAAGCTATTGTAACATGGATACACATGTTAAAATATCATGATGTGAGGACAGACATCAAAGTCAAAGTATGGGGTTGCTCCGTCCTGCTTCAACAGGATTGCTACTCTGACGCAAATCCAACGAACGGCAAGTCTTGAAGGAGCAATTGTAAGTTTTCAGTTAGGAGGTCCAAGCATTGGATGCCATTTAAGACTGTTGGTAGTTCGAGTTATGTTCCTGTTAGGTAATAAGATAATTGTATATAGTTCATATATTCTATAGTTGTAAGCATTGAAGCTTGGTATTTCACATTCTCACGGAAACCAAGAGAGAGAGAGGGTTATCTGTCCTCAGAATAGGCATCACGCCACCCCGTAACTCGAGTTCTTATTGGTGGACTAGAATTACTCTCGCCTGATGCGTTGCGAGGCGTCGTTTTCGCCCCAGATCTCACGGCAGTCTCAATGTGCACACACCTCGCTCGCGTGGTCTCTCTCTCGTCTAGACCTCACGTAGACTCTCGACAGCACGGTACTCTCAACGCTTACGCACCTCTCTCGCGTGTTCTCTTTCCCCAATCAACAATTAGTGTGTGTGCTTTAACTTTTAACTTTGTGCTACTCATCCAGACCTTCAAGAACTTCGTTTGTGCGGTACGTGATCGGTCTCCTGGACTTTCGAAGCGTCCGTACTTCCGCGACTACTCTTCAGTGCTCTAGGACTGTGGTCAAGGAAGGTGGACTGGATTACCATAAGTGTCTCCAACTACTCCTGCTGGACAAGTGTGCACCTAAGCTCTATGGTGAGTTAACTCTTTTTATTCTAGCATCTCCCTATTCACTAGATTCTCACGTCTGCTCCAGAAGAGCAGTGGTCCTCCGTACTTATTAACGTTCTCTACTCACTCTCTCTTTGAACATTTTTGGGATAACTCATTCACTCAACATTTTTGCTCCTCCAAACCGGATCATTCATTCCCGCAACAGTTCCTATGAGCCGGCTTCAATCGAATCCAACCCAAACGTTTAATTTGAATCTTACTCGATTAGAAGACTCAGACTCGTGTACCAGGTGAGGATTTTCTGCAGCATAGTAATGCTCGTTGTGAACGTTGGAAACGCCCTCATGAGTAAATGTTGATTCATCTGTCAAAAAAATGGTCTCGAGGAAATTGCGACAATCAAACTGACGAATCAAGTGACAGAACTGAACTCTTAGGGGAGGATCTCTTGGTTCTAGAACTTGCACTCTAATAAATGATGAGGATGTAGCTTTTCTTTGCGTACAATTCTACTTACGCATGATTGGGAAATCCCGAACTCAGGAGAAACTGCTATTAACTGAGAAACAGGTTCTTTAACTCCTACATCTTGAATAACATTTTCAACCGAACGATTATTGGTAGGAAACTACACTTTTACGCAAACAGCGATGAACGTTGTAAAGGTCTGTGCATTCGGAAGCCTTCAATCCGGATAACGGTGACAGTATTCACGATGGCTTTCCAATTAATTATAATCACAGAACCGGTATACCACAATAATGCCATTGATAAACACCATGATCATTCAAAAAATAATTATCTAGCAATAATTTTGGTTACTTGTAGTGCGTATTTGAAAATGATATAAAAAACAGTTTTACAGCACAAAAAAATCAGCTAATTATAGCTATTCAATTATGTACTAAATCTAAATATGTAGAATATTAACACAATCCATATTTGTGGTGAGTTTTATCTGATGTAGGTATTGGCACAGTCAGAAATATGAATGATCTGATATTGATTATTATCTATGTTAGACAGTCATACTCCAACACAATAATATATAATTATCTATTATTATTAGATCTTCAACTATCTACAGGCAACTAAAAAAACTGAATATACTACAGTCACATGACTACTTCATAACAAACAATCAAATTAAATACAACTGACTACCAAATATCCATCAATAACACTACTATTATATTTTATCGTATTTCTGAGAGATTTAATCATGTTATTTTTAACTTACCATTATAAAATGTGTCAAAAGCAGTCACCGCAAGTACAAAAAAATAAGCCACTAATAAAAAATATAGAACAATTTGAATTATTTGAGATCGGGAAAGAAACATTACAAGCTTGGCGGACGCGATCGACTCTGAGGAGAAAGGCGATTTGACTATCAATGACGTATAAAACCCCAGGGAGAGATAAAGGTTTCAAAGGCGATTAACGCAAGTCGCTTTTTCTTATATGAGTATTTAGTCACAAACGGTCTTGGAGTGGCGCCAAATACTCATTACATTGATAACACTTGACACAAACAACCAGTAGATCGTTGCGCTTCCTAGTGTGCAGATTTGTAGTTATTCCTAACTGCTAAGATAGCTCTTTCTTATTTAGACAGGGCGTTTCTTTAAAACGCAACTCTATTTACAAGTACAAAAAAATAAAGGATTGATTCAAGTTCATAGGTTGGTGGTCCTGGTTCTTCTTTTTCCATGGCTATCAGCTGATTTATATTTGTTCATTGTTGTTGATTTTATTTGGGTTTCGTGCAATGTCTATAAATTGAGGTTAGGGTTAGAAACATGTTTTTGAGCAAAGATCAGAAAGTGTTTCTTGTGGATGAATATTTTCAAACAAAACCATTTAAAACAAAAAATATCATAAAAATCATGTAAATAGAAGTAATAAATGTTAATAATAGTAAAATATGTTATATATATATATATATATATATATATATATATATATATATATATATGTTTTTGTCATTTTTATTTAAAATTGTTGGTTGATTTTTAAGAGACACGTAATTATTATTCTTTAAACATTTTAAATAAATTTTGTACAAATTAAAATGAATAAGACTGTATTAAGTGGCAAAATAAGTAGAATACACTAACAATACATAGTATTGTCTTATTATATAACTTTAGGTTTGTTATCAAATATCCAAGTATTGGTAATCAGTAGAATACATTAACTATACTGTATTTCTGTATTAAGGTTTTGTATGAGGGAACACAAGTACTGGCGACCGGTAAAATAAACTTGCAATACTGATTTGCATTAGTAAGTAACATAGGGTTTTGTATGAGGGAATACAAAGTACTGGCGACCGGTAAAATACACTTGCAATA
Organism: Stictocephala bisonia; assembly: GCA_035578905.1. Lineage (NCBI taxonomy): Eukaryota > Metazoa > Arthropoda > Insecta > Hemiptera > Membracidae > Stictocephala > Stictocephala bisonia. The sequence continues at coordinate 250,831 of JAQJVL010001097.1, read as the reverse complement.
CGGAATTGCATTAGTAAGTAACATAGGGTTTTGTATGAGGGAATACAAAGTACTGGCGACCGGTAAAATACACTTGCAATACTGAATTGCATTAGTAAGTAACATAGGGTTTTGTATGAGGGAATACAAAGTACTGGCGACCGGTAGGATACACTTGCAATACTGAATTGCATTAGTAAGTAACATAGGGTTTTGTATGAGGGAATACAAAGTACTGGCGACCGGTAAAATACACTTGCAATACTGAATTGCATTAGTAAGTAACATAGGGTTTTGTATGAGGGAATACAAAGTACTGGCGACCGGTAGGATACACTTGCAATACTGAATTGCATTAGTAAGTAACATAGGGTTTTGTATGAGGGAATACAAAGTACTGGCGACCGGTAGGATACACTTGCAATACTGAATTGCATTAGTAAGTAACATAGGGTTTTGTATGAGGGAATACAAAGTACTGGCGACCGGTAAAATACACTTGCAATACTCATTATTGTTGGATTAAATGGGTAAGGTTTTGCATCACACAATTATTAGCAACTGGTAAAATACACTAACAATATTCATTACTGTTTTATTATATAACGTACGGTTTTGTATGAAAAGATACAAATATTGGTATTCGTTCGAATACACTATCAATACTGTAACAATACACTAACGATTCTGGTACAATACTGTATTCCTGTATTATTTTTTATTTGAGGCACACAAGGATTTAAAAAAAAAATACACATTTTAAAATTATTTTTTTATGAGTGAAGAGGTTGTGCTTCCTTAAACAGTGCCTTGATATTAAATAATACTAATGTCAATATTGTTACAATTTTGTAGCACTATATTGCAAAGTGAATCGTACAAAATTTGCATAGTTTAAATTTGTTGGGATAAAAATGTGATTGTTAATTTTTCATAATAAAAGCATTTTACATAATATGGTTTCAGATTACGGCAAGCAAAGAGCAAAACGAGCTTTGGTGAACGGATTGAGGGTGTAGACTGAGATTCGCAAATGCAATTGACCTACAGAGTAAGCATAGCGGTAGCTGTCATGTGTAGGGATGGCAAAAATATATCAATACAGTACATCAGAAATATCGATAAATATGTTTCGATATATTAGTATCTATATTTTCTTGCGTTAATATAAGACATATCAATATTTTGGTCCGATATATCATATCACAATATAATGAATAACGTTATTCTCTGTCCTCAAAATCATCGATTCGAAAAAACTTTTAAATTGCCTCTTATGCTTACTAAATATACATTGTAATAATAAAGTATCTTTATTCGGATTTTTACGGGAGATTAACGTGCTAAAATGTAATTTATTGTATACCAGTGGGTGGAACACGTAAATGAGGTTCTGTGTGAGTTGACAACGCTGACTAACATGCCTAATTTGAATGTCTTATTGAATTAATTTGTTTATTTTTTTGTATTTTTAGGAAACCTAAAGGCAGTTTTAAATATGAAAAACAAAAATAACAATGTTATTACTTATTATTTTATAATTAATATAATAAATAAAGGTATATTCTTATTTTGAATTTTTTCATTCAATGTCACAGACGACAACTTGTTTCGTGTAGATAAATGTATTTAATTTTTACATTAAGTAGGCTATTCTAAATAGTGACAGCGAAACATGATTGTATTTTTGGCCATGTCATAAGATTTAGTGCATAATTTTAAACAAATAAAATATTTACCTATATTTCTAGACAAAATTCCAAGACAGCGATAAAACAGTCAGTAGCAGCATTTGCATATTTATTATTATGTTAATAAGTAGCCTCTCAGCATAAAAACACCACAGTACGATGAATGATAAAGAAATTTGTCTGTTAACCTCACTAGATTCATATGTATAACGTCGAAAATCTACAGTAGTTTCGTAAATACATTTGTCAATACACTCAACCGAGGCGCTCAGCGCCTGCAAAGTGCATGATACTTTATTGCTACGAAATATCAGCTAGGAGATTGAAGTCGGGGAGGGGGGAAGGCCGCGACCTTGATTGGAATGCGGAAAGCTCTTCACTAGGTTATCACATCGATGGTTATCAGTCGTTTAAATGGCTTAAAGGGATTTAAATGCCCGCACTACTTCCACTCACTGCTTTAAATATTGTACTGTAAACGCCCTAAATGGTATTACTTGAGGACTCATATGTTCACTGAATTATCTTGTTGTGATAAATATATAAATAATTCTTCTGTTGCATTCATTTTCTTGCCCTTTTTCATAAAATTTAATATTTTCGTGTTTTCTTCTATTGTTGTGTACGTCTGGTCTGTAGAGATCAAGTGTTTGGCGAAGGTGGATTTCATTGTAGTTGTGGTATAGCTTCTGAGAGCTTTTATGTGTTCTTGAAAGCGTGTTTTGAATAGTCTTCCAGTTTGTCCAATGTAGAATTCATTACATTCTGTACAATTAATTTAGTAAATACCTGTTGTGTTGTAAATGTTGTCATTATTGTGTTCTTTTTGAGATTTTTTATCAAACATTTTGAATGTGTTTTTGCGTGTTGAGAAACTTAGTTTGTAATTTATATTTTGAAAGGTTTTTCGAATAGTTTTGTTTAGGCTTGTGTTATATGTTACGTTTATAAATTTGATCTTCTTTGGGTCTTGATTTTTTGAGGTGTTATTTCTTTTCTTCTTTTTGTTTCTTATTAGTTTGTCAATCATGTTTGGTTTGTATCCGTTTTTTATTACTAAATATTGTATTATATCGTTTTCTTTATTGAAGTGTTTCTCGTTCATTGGTATGTTTATTAGACGATTTATCATAGAATGGAAAGCTGATAATTTGTATTGCCAGGGATGATTAGAAGTAAATGGTATTATAAGGTCGGTTTGTGTAGGTTTTCTGTAGATTTTGAATAATGTTTATTGTTAGTTTTGGTAATTGATATATCTAAATAATTGATTTCATCAGATTGGGTATCTTTAGTGAATTGTATAAAGAAGATAAAATTTATAAACGTACCATATAACACAAGCTAATCGAAAAACCTTTCAAAATACAAATTACAAATTAAGTTTCTCAACACGCAACAACACATTCAAAATTTTAAATAAGAAATCTCTAAAAGAACACAATAATTACAACATTAACAACAAATCAGGTATTTACTAAATTAATTGTACAGACTGTGATAAATTTTACATTAGACAAACTGGAAGACCATTCAAACACGCTTTCAAGAACACACACAAGCTCTCAAAAGCTATAACACAACTACAATGAAGTCCACTTTCGCCGAACACTTGTTCTCTACAGACCACACCTACATAAAAATTTAAGAAAACATGAAAATATTAAATTTTATGAAAAGGGCAAGAAAATGAATGTAACAGAATAATTACATATGTATTTAGCAGAACGAGAAAATCCATTGAACACATAAATCAATTATAAAAACCCAATTTTTGATAAGATTTGAAACATTCAAAAATATTATTAAAAAATATCACCAACTTATCTATATTCATCAATATTTACTAAAACCACATGTTTTACAATTTTATTTAAAGAATTATTATATACTAATTTAATTATTTGATTTACACTTGAAAATTATTATTGAGTTGAAGCATGTTGTGTGAATTAATGTAAAGTAATTAAAATGTTAAAGGATACTCAGTTTGAATTTTATTACATCCTAAAAATATATTTAAGCTATTTTGTTCGTCATAGTATGAGTTCGTTGAGTAAAATCAAAACTTATAAAATTTTCCCTCATCTGAGACATTATCATCACGGGAAACTTCCGAAACCACAAAAATATTATATTAAAAGAAAAAAAAACAGAAAAGTATAGCAAAAAAACCTACCTAGCTCAGTACAGTGGTTTATTATAGGAACTTTCACAAGACAAACACATTCGTTAGGCAGTCTTTGTTACCTTAATGTCAGGACTGTTTACAAGTTAACGGCTTCGTTAGCGACACTACAACAACATTCGTCTGGGCGAGTTATCAATTTAGAAAAAACTTAGTTCATAATTTTAAATATTACGTCTCTTGGTATTTTTGAAATTGGCCCATCAAATATCAAGGAGTTTTAGGGAAAAAATTATTACCTTGAAACCTAACTATTTCCTAAAAATCTAATGATTGAATTAAGTTGGGAAGTTAAAAAACATCAACATATTTGTATTGTTTTTTATTTACTTTTTCTATCATAGTAATTATAATTGATCGACTGAAATTTTAAACGAAGATGATCATCTCATTAACTGAATTAAGTTAAATAATATAAAAATTATGTGAATGTATTTGTAAAATGTTCCACTGATAAATTTAGAAACGTTATGAATTCATTATTCGGTTAAACCAAATAAAAAAGTCATTTATAGAGATGTGTTTACTTAAGATGGATTTCTTGAGAAAGTGGATGTAGATAAAGTATAGTTATTCATTATTCATTTAAAAGGCGCCGATCGTAGAGATATGGACGAATATGAGGGGTGAATGAGTGTTATGAGTGAAGATGAACGAGTGTAATCATTTTAACTATCTGAGTTCAACTTAGCTCAGAAAGCACTATTTATTGTTAGCCCAATAGTCAGGGAAACTAAAGGACCTACAGCTTTACTTGGAATCCGAACCACGTAATGTTGGTCTGATTTTCAGCTGACAAGTCTGACACTCATTTCTCTCCCCTACACAACATCTGAACCTTGACTACCATCCAATATGGACACCCTAGACTAGAGTACACTTATCTAGTAGTGTCCACGTCGATGGCAACTAGATTGAGAGGACACCGTGTCGGTATTAAGAGGATTGAGCATAGAACCTATCACATACAGTCTCCCAAACGCTTTGTCCCCAAGAGCAGGGTCACAGCACTACGCCACCAGAAAGTGTTATCCATTTAAAAGACAAAGTTAACAATTAAATAAAGCAACAAATTTCTTAACTTTTTTCAGTTCAATGTAGTAAAATGTTATTTAGAGCACTAATCAAAAATAATAGTTATTAATTTAGTTATTTGGTTACTATTGTAAGTTAATTATAATATATAATGTACAGAACAACTATGCTTTTGCTGACTAAATATTGGTAAATATTGTCAAATTTCTTTTCTGTTTTATTTTTATTTTTTATTATTTTTTTAAATGAAATGTTCTCTTGGTTTCGGAAGTTTCCCGTGATGATCATATCATACATGAGTGAAAATGTTATTAATTTAGATCAATTGACATAATGACAAACGAAATTCATTAAGAATCTGCAGATTCTGTCAGCCATGTTAGTTTTAAAACCATAAGAACAATGTTATTTTCGAGTCGGACACGATCACGTGTATCCAAACTAAACAGTTATTTTTAAAGGGATTTTTTCCAAAAAAAAATGTATTTTATCAAGAATGAAATTGAGCGCTGGAATTGCTTTGTGAATTCCTGATTAGCTTTATACAAAAATATTTTAAAATATTTCGTTTGAGGTAATTATATTCACCAATTGTTCAAAACTATGCGTATGTATTCAAAATATAAAAAGCAAACCCAACCCGCAATATCATAACGTTTGAAACGACACATCGTACACAATTGTTGGTCAATAAATAACGAAAAAATATGGATTCGCAAATAACATTGTTCTTATGGGATTAAAACCAACATGGCCGACAGCCTCTGCAGACTTAAATGTATTAAATATATTAGTAACAACAATTATTATGTATGTTAAAAATATGGACCTCACAAACCAAAGAACTTACAATATCTGTTGTAAAATGCTTTAACAATTGAAAGGGCAAATGCACATTATTTATGCATTTAAGCATTGAGCTGTGTAAAAGGATTCGTGTTCTTTAGTTTTTGTTTTTCTTGCGTTCGAAGGGCCAGGAGGAGACAAATGAGAATGTATGTTTCATAAGACTATCCTGTCACATCTACAAGATCAGGATTTCAAGCCTGTCTTCCTTTCAGTATTATCTCTCTCAAAATGTCACAATCAATCGACGTACATTTTTAATTGTAAAAGTTACTATATTTGTAATAAACTGTATTTCTATATAATTAACATTTTTAAGAGATGTTTTGTATGTATTGTATATTTGTATTTATTATACAGTTTTAACATGTGGTACTTTCAAAGAGGACGAAAATAATTTTTATTTTATAGTAACTATTTCGTTTTTTATACATAAAAATCCTAGCTCGAAACAACATGTATTTGTTATGAGAACTGTAGTATTTTTCCTATTTATAGACTTAGTTGAATCCTTTACCAAAGTTGCATGTTTCATTTTCATATTACGTTATTATACCAGTTTTTTAAACGTTTATTATTGTTCCGAAAGTAGTGAATATACCACGACTAGATAATTTAAACAGGATCAAACAAACTTGGACAACAATTATTTCACACAAACAAATAATTGTACCAAATATAAATTAAAAATCCCATTATAATATGTTCAAATTATATAATTTACAATAAAACCAATATATTTAATTTTTCACTTTTAACTAATTATATAATTAGTTGTAAATTATATAATTTGAACATATTATTAAGTGACCAATATCAACTCTCAACTTCACTACTAAAAATCCCATTGCTTAAAATACCTTAAAACAGTCCATAAATTACATAAAGCACATGTTAGGTCTGCAGAAGCTCTACCAGCTGAGATAGAAGCTAGATTAATCGAAAAGTTGACCTATAAAACGGAACTAGGGAGACACTGTTTTAATGAATGTTAATTCACATGTGTTTTTCCATTATCGAGTTTTTAAAAAAGTTGTAAATCTTTTTAGCTTCAAATAAAATACAGACTGTAAAGTAGTATAAATTTAATAAATACCGTATTTGATGAATTTATATATTTCCATATATCAGACAGATATTATGTAATATATACAGGGTGTCCAGCTTCGACTGTCGCATATTTTAGAGGATTGTTTGTCAGGTCAATACAAACAAATAAAGCCATATAACATGTATCCTTTCTCGATTCGTTTTCTATATGTTTTTGACAAAAATTTTTACAAACCATACTGAATTTCGGTATAAAAGTGTCATACTGAATAGAGACACGTGTCATGTAAACAATTATGTATGACTAAAACTTTCAGTTATAAAATAGCGGCTATCTATATATGTCAAATTAAAAACAAAAAACTACAAATTTTACCCAAAAATGTCAAGACACAGCATATATAAAGCATATTATTCCAAATTGAACGATATGCCAATTTAAAATATCAAGGGATAAATAACAGATAAAAATTATTGTTTTGTGACTGAAAGCATTCACAAAACAATAATAATAATAAGAGTCCTGATTAATCTACCTGAGGACTCTTTGCCCAGATAACAATGGACAGTTTTTTAATAAAACGAAAACTTTAAGTGTCTGTAAGGAATGAGTCTTTTCATGTGACTTACTTACACTTCTTTAAACATAAAACAAAATATTTCTCTCTAAAAGGATTATATTCGACACAGTATTAATTTTAGAAGTTTTCTTCATCTTGACTGCTATGACAATAACATTTGTATTAACTCAACGATTGGCCTATATTATTTCAATAAAAACTTGTTCCAACAATTAATATGTTCCAACAATTAAGTAATAAACAATATAGTAGTGGATAGGTAATACAAGTAGTTGAAAACCGTTTAAATACATAAATATTGTAGTGTTATCACCATCAAAAAGTGTAAAGTTAAGTTTAACACTTTCTGTAGTAAGTGTGTTTGTTACATATGAGGTATTAAAAAGGATAGTTTGTTTTGGAATATTATGTGTTGGTAGAAATGTAAGACAATGAACGTTACACAACAAAAATGTACTATAACATAAGTACAGCATTTGCAAATATTATGGTGATCGATTTCCTAACTGAAACTCTCTAGTCTTAGGATGGCAAACATGGTTTACTACGTCCAGAACTAGTGACGCAGTGCTGTACCCCAAGTTGTGGAGATTGTAGGCGATAACTTTTATGATCGGTCCTCTTAATACTGACAAAGCGTCCGCTAAAAATGATAATGATAATGGTTTATTGTCACATAATTAGTGTTACATTTGCGTATTTGCAGAAAATCTGCTGCAAACTGGTGACTCGTCATATTTAACTCTAATTTTCTAACAACAACAACAAAATATTAATCTACTAAATATCTAATGTGGGTATATACGTTATACATTTTTCCGTTGTTTTTCTAGTTCCGTTTAGTACTAAAAAAAGACGACTTTGTCCTGCAAATAATCCCAGGCTGAGTAGTAGCTTTGGTCAACGAGAAACTGCCTGAACTTTCGTTAGAGCTGGGTGGCATTGCCCAAGCTTTCGTACTCCTGTGGTTACAAGTACCGTAGTGTCATCAGCATATATTACAATCTTTTCTTTACTTTGGAATCGGAGGTCATTGATATATATATATATCAATGACCTCCGATTGATATATATCGGAGTATTACTGACCCACCCATACAAGCACAGTGTTACTGACCCACCCATAAAAGCACAGTGTTACTGACCCACCCAGACAAGCACAGTGTTACTGACCCACCCATACAAGCACAGTGTTACTGACCCACCCATACAAGCACAGTGTTACTGACCCACCCATACAAGCACATTGTTACTGACCCACCCATACAAGCATGGTGTTACTGACCCACCCATATAAGCACTTTATTACTTAAAGTACAATAATAAAACCTTAAGAGTATACACCCACCCACCCTTACACGTACAGTGGTAATGACCCACCCACCCACCCTTAAACGTACAGTGGTATTGACCCACCCACCCACCCTTACACGTACAGGGGTATTGACCCACCCACCCACCCTTACACGTACAGTGGTATTGACCCATCCGCCAACCCTTACACGTACACCGGTATTGACCCACCCGCCCACCCTTACACGTACAGTGGTATTGACTCACCCACCCACCCTTACACGTACACTGGTATTGATATACACACCAGTGTGACCGCCACTGTATGTGTATGGGTGGGTGGGTGGGTCAATTCCACTGTTTGTGTATGGGTAGGCGGGTGGGTCAATACCACTGTTTGTGTATGGGTGGGCGGGTGGGTCAATACCACAGTGCGTGTATGGGTGGGTGGGTGGTTCAATATCACTGTACGTGTATGAGTGGGTGGGTGGGTCAATATCACTGTACATGTATGGGTGGGGGGGGGGGAGGATGGTGTGTCAATGTTGGTTGAGTTGTGACTTTCGTCTATAGGTCTAGTAGTTGTTTGAATTTGTTGTTTGAACCCATCAATACCACTGTACGTGTATGGGTGGGCGGTTTATTTGTTGTTTTAGACTTGTGGGTTATAAACATACCTGCAGACTCGGATAAGCTTTATGTAAACAAATGTTTAGGTCTTAAAATCTTGTACAACCCACCCACCCACCCATGCACGTACATTGGTGTTGACCCACCCACCCACCCACCCATGCACGTACAGTGGTGCTGACCCACCCGCCCACCCATGTACGTACAGTGGTGTTGACCCACCCACCCACCCATGCACGTATAGTGGTGTTGACCCACCCACCCACCCATGCACGTACAGTTGTATTCATGGGTGGGCGGGTGGGTTAATACCACTGTACGTGTATGGGTGTGGGCGGGTGGGTCACTATCACTGTACGTGTATGGGTGGGCGGGTGGGTAACTATCACTTACAGTGGTATTGAGCCACCCGCCCACCCATACACGTACAGTGGTATTGACCCACCCATACACGTACAGTGGTATTGACCCACCCATACACTCGCCCACCTATAAATATACAGTGGTATTGACCCACCCATACACGTACAGTGGTACTGACCCACCCACCCACCCGTACACATACAGTGGTATTGACCCACCCATACACGTCATTGATATATATATATCAAAAAAAGCAAAGGACCGAGAACAGATCCCTGTGGAACACCATAAGAGACTTCTATTCATTCAAAATTTGTTTTTATCACAATGAATGCTGTCGGCGGCGTGGACACTAATAGAGAATTCTGTGGGGTAATAGATGTTGGGTGGTTATTAGGGTCCATATGTTATGTAGGGGAGAAAACTGACTGTCAGGCTTGTTAATCAGCTGACCATATTCCACGTAAAGGTGTGGTTCCCTTCGTTGTTCTGGCTATTGGGATATTAATAAATGACCATAAGTCGAATTCAATTAGTAACCAGACTACACAAGTCTACCAAACACATCCTGCATATATATATTCGCCTTAAAATAATCACAACAAAATTGTGTCGGTGAATATCTGAGGATATATTTTGTACTTTCATTGTATATTTGTATTTGCGTGTTTGTACATTGTATTGTGTATTTGTACATTGTATATTTGTGTGGTATTGTGATATTCATGTGTTTTCTACGATGAAGGATTAATGCAATTAAAAACACTCCGATTTCCCGTCCTTTTAGTTTAAATTCTAATTTATTGGTTTCGTCTACTACAAGACGGTACTTATACTGTAAATTGTACAAACCAGGGATTCCAAAATATAAATAGAGAGACTGTAGTGAGTACATACTTAGACTACAAGTGGTTCAGTACTTTGACTACAAGGTTACTGTACTTACACTCCAAATTGTACAAGAAAGGGATTCCAAAATATAAATAGAGAGGCTTTAGTGAGTACATAGACTACAAGTGGTTCAGTACTTTGACTACAAGGTTACTGTACTTACACTCCAAATTGTACAAGAAAGGGATTCCAAAATATAAATAGAGAGGCTTTAGTGAGTACATAGACTACAAGTGGTTCAGTACTTTGACCAAGGTTACGGTACTTGCACTTTAAATTTTACAGGTCAGGGATTAAAAAATGTAAATGAGGAGACTGTAATTAGTACATACATAGAATACAAAGGTTACAGAACTGAAACTCCAAATAGTACGTAGAAATCAATAAGTACAATTCACAGAATCAACAAAGTAAGTAAAAATCATCCAGAGAATTGTACTACGTATAAAACTAGAGTGGAATACAATAGAGAATATATTGAGTATATGGTGATGACCCTTCCACCCACCTATACACGTACAATGGCATTGCTAACCTCATGTCTACAAGGCCAAATATTCATTATATGTCTTTGGTAAAGAGCTGTTTTAGGAGTGAAATCTCTGCCTTGTTGAAACCAGTTCGACTAATTTGGACAAAGGAGGCAAGGATATTTTACAATTCAGTGGAAATATAAATAGCCACTTCTTTAGAAGTTGACCGTTCAAAAATTGTCAAAAATAACTAATGTGTTAGTTGTTAAAAATAGACAAGAGAGATGATATAAATTGTATTTTTATTGGTCAAATCTCCTCCCCCAACCGTAGCTGACCCACTTTTTATGTATCTTGATGTCAATTATAAGTTCCTCTGACAGTTCTGGACCACAGAGTTTTTTGCTTTTACCTCGGACTTGCACATCGCTTGAGTCAAATACGCAGGGTCTATCTCTGAAACCCTTGGCATTGATTCATGAGTGATTCACTTATATCAAAATAGAATCGATAAAACAAGATTTACAACTGCTTCTCGACCTAACCTTTTATCCCCACCAAACTTGCATGAAACATAACAAGATACCAAAATAACGGATCAACTAGCTATGTAACCATCTGAATATATATCCGATTGATCGAATAGGTTGTGTTTGTGAATAATCTGTTTATTTATTATCAAACCTTCTTTATATTTACAAGATTTTACTCTTTTTGTTTGTTTGTTTGTTATTCGATTCTGTTTGCCAGCGTGGTGGCTAAGGCTTCAGGCTGGGGGGAATGGTCTAAGGTTCGAATCCCTAATAAATCATTAGTTGGTTGGTTTGTTTTTTTAAGAAGTAATTTGCATATTTAAAATAGATTTAACAAAAAATTCAAATTTTTCCTTCTGAATCAGGCTTGAGTTCTGTAACAGCACAAACGTTGACTTTTTTTATTTCGTAGTAACAATTTTTAACATGTCATGCAATTTTCAATATTATATATATAAATATTTAAATTGTGTTAAAATTCTAAAACTAAACAACAAATTGTCATTCACCCCACATTCATATTCCTAACATTCATACAGAGACAATAACACTGCCTTCCTGTCCTGCTGTTTAATCTTCCCTGCGACTTATCATGAACTCATCCACAGAATAGAAAGCTTTAGATATCAAGAGGTGTCTAAGTCGAGTTTTGAAGTGACTTTGGCTGTTAATTAAAAATCTTCAGGGAGCCTGTTGATTAGTCTGACACCAACTTGATGTGGCATGTGGTCTAATAGTGCCAATCTGTGTTGCTGTGTTCGGAGGTTGTCCCTGCCTCTAGTGTAGTATTGGTAAACGTTTCTGTCACAATCAAGAAAAAACGTTATCTGCAGTATAGTATCACCTCATACATGTAAAGGCAAGGTAAAGTCAGTAATTTTAACTCCCTAAAAGAATTCCAGCACGACTCTCTGTGGTTCAACTTAGATATTATTCTAACAGCCTTTTTTTAAGTTTAAAAACCCTTTCAATTTTGCTTTTTGCACAACCTCCCCAAAGTCTCACTCCGCATCATGCCAGATGTGAATACACCATACCATAGTAGGCCATGATTAAGACACTAGAGGAACAGAACTTTGCAATATTGTGCAACGTATATATGTCTGAAGCAATTTTACCACAAACGTGGTCAATATGATCGTCCCAAGTCAGTCCTCTATCAAGAAACATTCCAAGCAATTTTGTGGATTTTGTAACAATTGTTAATTGTCACATTATAATTATTTTAGAGAATTGTGTTTAGAATATGTTAAATATTGTAAGAACTGAGAGGTTTAAGTGTTTGGTTCTTTTACCAAAAGTTTTCAATACAAATTCTCCAAGTTTTGAGAAAAATTCAGAATCTTCCCCTTTCAAATAAAAAAGTAGTTTTTTCCCATTTAAATTAGCTAAATAACCAGTATATTCACGTTGTTAATTTCCTGTCAATTTCATGCGACTTGTTTTCTGAAGTCAACATGTTTGGTGAGCCTTACCTGTTCAGTTGTCCTGGTTTAGAGGGTTCTAATTGGTTGGTTTAGCTTCTAGAGTAAAGAGGGGGTAAGTCCGTTGGTGGAAGGGTTGCGAGCGTTCGGGCAGTTTGAAGTTTTCGTTCGTTGCGTGACCACGTTAGTTCTTCACGGTGATTTTTTAACCGTTCGGAGTCTTGTCTTCCGTTTCGGCAATTTTCTTTTTCGCTTGTGAGTGAGTGAGCGTTTGTCGCTCTTTGTTGTGGTCACGTTTTGAGTTGATACCTCCAGGACAGCTACATCTCCCGGAGGCAATTTTTTCCATTTTTAAAGAAATTTTCAATTTAAACAATTTTGCAATTTTAAAGCAATTTTGAAATTATTGATTTAATAAATAAATAAAAAAATTTTATTGAAACAGTTGAATTAATAAAAAAGTTTCTGGTCTGAAGATATTTGATTTGTTTTGATTTTTAATTTATTTGTGTTCCGTTAATTAAATAAAGAAAGATCTTTTATTTTCGTTTTTATCATTATTTGTAGAAGAAATCCAATTTTATTTTGTTGAAGTTATAAGAAGAAAAATAAAGAAAAATTTTTATCATTGAAGAATTTTTATTTTAATCTCTCATTTAAGTTGTTCAACATATCAAAAATAAATAGTAGCTTAATTAAGGCTACAATTTTTAAAACCTCTAAACGAGTGTCATCCACGAAGACATGGGGTTGAGATTGGAGCTTCTCATTATGTTGGATTTGGTTCTATTTGATTTTAGATTCAGTTCACTGAAATTTTGAATGCAAGAACTCCACAAAAGCTGTTATTTCTAATTCTTTGGATGTTTTTCCTTTAATACAGAGAGTCGTATCATCGGCATGTTGAATCAGTTCTCCATTCTAGATCACTGTGTTCAATCTGCACTCATAGATTTAAAAAAAGAAGTGGTCCGAGGATAGATCCGTGGGGGACTCCATGAGCCATTCTATTTTTATTTGAAATTATATTTGAGGTTTGTACACACTGGTGCCGATATTTAAGATACGAAGTGAGCCAACTGAGTGGTAAACATCTAACTCCAGAGTTTTCTAAAAGGTGCAACAGTGTCTCATGGTGCACACAATCAAATGCTTTGGAGAGGCCAAAAAAAATACTAAGCACTTGTTCTTTACTCTCCAAGCCATCGACAACGGTGTCCAAAAGTTTATTGATTGCATCAATAGGGGATTTTTCCTTTCTGAATCCAAGTTGTTCTCTGGATTCAATAAATTGTAACTATCTCTAAAGCTTGAAAGTCTATCATAGAAGATCCTTTCGTAAATCTTAATAAAGACAGAAAGAATTTAAATAGGACGATAACTGCACGCGAGTGAAGAGTCATCCTTTGTATGAATTGTAATAACTTTTGCTGTCTTCAAAGGTGATGGAAAACGTTCTGTTTCAAATGAGAAATTTATCAATTTTGTGAGTGGCCTCAATAAGTGCTAAAAGTACCGTTTTAAAAGTCATACAGATAAGTAATCGGCGTCGCAGGTTTTTTTTTTTTTTTTTTTTTTTTTTTTTTTTTTTTTTTTTTTTTTCCGCAGCCTCTGAATGGCACTGCCACCTCCTTCTCACATACAGGGGTCAAGACCATGGCTCTCCAATATAATTTATGGATTGGGGTTTATTAAACATTGGGTCCGGTGAAGCTGCAGTGGAAAAATATCTGTTAAATTCATTTGCAACAGTTAATTTATCTTGAACTATATCTTCTCCAATTTTTATTTCAATCTGTTTGGGTTTATTGAAAAATTTTTATTGTTGTGCTGACGAGTTGATAATTTTCCATACGGTTTTTAAAAATTCTCACAATTGCTCAAAACTTTATTGGTGTCATAGGCTTTAGCAGCTTGTATAAATTTTCTATAAATTTGTCTATATCTTCTGAAAAAGGTTCTGAAATTTTCGTTTTGGGTTGTTAGGAATATTTTGTGAACGAATTTGAGTTTTCCCGTGAGATAAGAATTCCCTTGGTTATCCAAGAACAAGTTTTCGGGCGTTTTGATTGTTTGGTATTCTTGAAAGGGCAGGACATGTCTACATAATAAAAAATCCATTGTGAAAAGCATGATACATGTCATCAACATTATTATAGCTATTCAAGTAGTGCCATGTCTCTCGTTTTAACGGAATATTGAGTAGACTGGCGTTTTGGGAATTAATATTCCTAGCAATATTGACTGGTGAAGAGTGAGCTTCCAAAGTGCATCCACGAACCACAACCCAGAGTGCATAGTGATCAGATACTACAGTGTTCAAAACAGAGACTGTCGCATGAGGTATGTTAGTAATTACGATGTTCGATAGGAGTACTCGACATAGCAGTCACTCCTGTAGCAGATTTATAGTTTCAGTCCTGAAACCATGTTCAGAGACTACACATCAGGTCCCAGCTCGTCATAAATAAGCGAAAGCTTGTCTATTTTATTTGTGGCAATTTGAGCGTTTTGGTGAACCAGTTTCATTGTTTCCGGAAAAAATGTAATTTTGAATCGTTGAAAAAAAATTTTGTTTGCGTGTTTTTGTATTTTGATATATCTTCTACCATAGCAGAACAGGAAGGTGCTTTACTTTATTACATAAAAATTTTCTATAACCATGTTTTTTGTATTTGGAAAGCGTCTCAAGTCATTGCATCACTTTGACTAGTGGCTCCAATCACGGCGTGAGCGTAGAAGTCATGATGATGTAGCTATGTAGCTGAAGTAGCTATCTCAGGCGGACTGACAGGTTTTCCACTAGCAGTAGAGGATGGACGCAAGGCCACGTGACAAGGTGTGGCAGCTCGAGATGCTCCTTTGGGTGTGATTTGGTTCTGGTGACTCAGATGTGGAGCGTCAGATGTTGAAAGGATCTACACAATAATTTCCGCTATCAGCCGTTTGCCACACATAGACAAGTGTTGCCTGTGTCTAGTGAAGAACTTCCGATTAATAACATCCATCCTCAGCAATTCAATTCCATGATGAAGAGCCAGCTGTTCTATGAAGGCATTTACAAGAGATGTGTCATAATGGATGCGATGGCCTGGGTGCAGGTCGTACCTGTGTGGCAGTGTGGCAATGATGATCCCGGCCATCTGGTCTATCGGTGATGTAGTGCTCCAAACTCTGATATATGTCACGAGGATCACCCGCCGCTACGTTGTTGGTCCCGGCGAGCTCCAGTGGTCTCGCTGCACGATGTTTTTCAGTCGGGCCCCAGGCTTACAGATGCCGTACACAGCTGTAATAGTTGTTCGTTCCCTCACAAGTTCTGCGATATGTCGACTGGCTATCACCTCGAGTTGTGATTGATTTTGTTTTTAAAGATATATTTGTTGGTCTCTAATTGGTTTTTTTATATTTATTCTTTAATGAGGTTGTATTATTATTTCTAAGTATATTGATTATTGTTGTTTCTTGAACTGATAGTACTTTGTTTTTAATTGACGTAGCTGTATGTTTTTCAGGTGAAGTTGCAGGTTTACTAAGCTTGTTATTTTCTATAACATTGAAGCTGTCCTTCTTTTTATAGAAATTAGTTGAACAACCTTTTAAACATGTTGCTTTTAACCTCCATAGACAAAATGTTCTATTTATATAGAACAGGGGCTTTTTAGTTGATACCTTTTTTTATGGTATATAAATAACTAACAAACAAAAATATGATCTTTATTTTTCAGTGGAAAGCCAGAAAAATTAAGAAATCGAATATTTTCTTTCGTAAATGTAGCGTTTTAGGTACTCAGATTGTGTGGAATTCCGTCCCAATCAAAAAGGTTATGTTTTGATAGGATAGGATTGTTCGGTTAGGTTAGATTTGTTTGGTTTGCTTAATTCAGGTTTTATTAGGTTAGACGAACAAAAATTAATCTAAAAAAAAAACAACCCTAACCTAACAAACCTAACCTAACCAAACTTAACCTTACAGAATGTAACCTGCCTAACCTAACCTATGAATAGCCTACTCAAGTAAGGCGTGCCCTAACAAGACATAACCTCACTGAAACCGGCACATTCCGGCTTAACAATGTTGTGATTGCAAAACTCATGATATATTCGCAATTATCACAAAATTCCGCAAAATGTTGACATCGATAATTATATTTTCAAAAGCAAATATTTTCCCTTTTTTTCCTTTTTTTTAATTTTTCCGTCTTTTCTTCTAAGATTGTTTCTTATTGATGTACCTCCCATGAAAATTTTGTACATCGGAGGTACATTTTTTTCTGTACATATACATATATAATGGGGCCTTGTCGAACAGCAAAAAAATCGACAAGGCCCCGTTATATATAATTACCCAAATGTTGAAATGAAATGAAATGAAATGAATGAAATGAAATGTTGTTGAAATGAAATGAAATGTTGTTGAAATGAAATCAAATGTTGTTAGTCGTATGGATCTATTTTATTATAGAATAGTATTGTTTAGAATAAAAATAGTATACTACGAGTTATAAGTACGAAGCGTCTCTTTTTTACTTATGTCACCAACTTAGAACTTAGATGCATATGCCTTTCTTTATACGAATGGGGGATATTATAAATCATTATATTGTCACATTATCTATATAAATAAAATAAGAGTTTGGCATCTTACTTAAAATTGCGCAAATTTTTAATATTTACAAGTTCTTTTACCATAATATCCGAATCTAACCTAACCTCAATATCTGTTTTGTAGTAACACTACTTTTGATCAATTTTTACATAAAATGAGAAAACAGTGTTTTATGAAACTATGTATCCGATTCTAAACAAAACCAGAAGGTTTTTTGATTGTTTGAATCAATCCAAGGACACTGTCCTCACAACTCCTTCTTACAATGACGACGTAAACACCAAAGGGTCACACTTTTTTATATGCTTTGTTTATTTTATATATTATCGTGTTATGGTATTACTTACTCATTTTAAGGTTATATTTCTTTTTAAAAAAATGAGAATGTTTATTTGGCATCTGAAAATTTTCAATTTTTTATGTGTTTTATCGGGCATGCCAAAACGTTTTTGTATTTATAACGTAACAACGTATAGGTAATCAACTAGAATAAATTATAATAACACAAATTTGTAATGATTTTCATTTTTCACTTATGTGATATGTTTACTTGTTGGGTGTATTTAATAATAAATACTATGTTTATTATGTGCTCTTCTTTATGAATATGAAGAGATTTTCTAAACAAAATAATCATTAAATAACAAATGACGATAACAAAGAGCTTTTTATATTTTTTCAACAATAGTGATAATACTCAGTTAAATTATAAAAAAATATGGAAAACAATGGAAAAGAAAACCTTTTTAAACTAACATTTGCTCGAGAAATGTTGGTTTGAATCCATCTCTTATCAATGACTTTTCCATAAAATAATACTACGCAGTCTTTGAATTATTGTATTTTATTATTTATTATTAAATTTTATATCGAGGAAGATATTGGTAAAAGATTATCATTTATACTTGCACTCCAGGCATACTACTGAAAACGTTTAGAGCAAAATAAGAAAACCGTATTAAATTTGTTCACTTAAATATAAATAAAACTAGTATCACACTAAGAAAATGCCAACAATATAGTTTTATTATTTAATATTTCAATGTTTGACTTTTTCATCCACGTCAAGGGACTCAAGAAAGCGATGAATTGATTGTTTAAAATTGTTAAATCATATCCAAGCATATTTATTACCTTATAAATTTGATTGTATATACATACAGACAGATTACTCATCCGATGCTATGTTTTTTGTTCCTAACTATCGGCTGTTTTTGGGCCCAGTAGTGGAACACTAGTGACACAGAGAAAAATAAAACAGAAGTCGTATCCAATAGTGCACTAAATACGTGTCGACTTAGTATCGAGTAGTTATTTTATCAGTTTGCCATGTGGATGATAGGGTCAGCACCTTGTCAGCCCATCCCCTCCTTTATTACTGCCAAATCTTCAAGTATTTACGTAGTAATTATTGCGACAAATGTATAAAGATATACATCAGTTGTAATCTACTTGTAACTGCCTCGGAGGCGTTCACAGCAGCCAAAGAAAGCGACCTCTGTATCTTTTCTTCTGTGGATTTGTATGACCTGTAAAAATTTAATATTGTTGCATCCCCTTATATTATATTTTTTGCCGACAAAATAATTATCTTATAATCTATTAAATAAGTAAGAACAGGTCACATGTAAATAGAATGCATTTTAAGCCAGCAGTAGTGGCAGGCCTCACTAACTAATCAAATTTATGGAATAAATATTCTATCACGAAAGAAATCTATTGTAATCACTTACCCATATGTTTGTGTTAACTTCTTTTAGTCTACGTAAATCTAAGACATTTTTAACTATCACATATTTTAATTATCACCAGTAAAAAGATGAATTTTACGTGAATATGAATATTTTTTATGAATATTCATCATGCAAGTTTTACATACAGTATATATCTAGAAAATAAACATGAAAGTTTTAGAACATGTTTCTTATGCATAAATTTTGTGTGCATATAAAAATTTGCCTCATAAATAATGAAATTTTATGAAAATATAATCAGACCATCGACCAAGTCTACGTATCGAAAACGTAATACTCCGCTGTAATATTTAGAGCAACCACCAGTAACATATGTTCTTTTCTTCGAAATGGTATCTACGCGTATCCGGATTAAATATTAAATAAACTATTCCAAATAATTGGCACAAGCTTTCCCATATTAAACACTAGAAAATCAAAACTTTGAAAATTACCAGTTTGATTCCCAAATAAGATTTTTACCATAACTCAAAACTAGTCTAGTTAGAGACATGCGGTTTTTACTAAAATATTTTAAATTGTAATTCACATATTTCCTGAAAATTTAATCAAAATCATTTTAGCCGTTTGAAAAAATTCCATTTTTGTATGTTTTTGCTCATAAAAATAATAAAAAAAAAACAACAATTTTAAAGAAGTGAAACAAATGGTCTGGAGTTATTGGCTAAATACACCTACGTATAAAATTTCATAAAAATGTGCCCATCCGTTTGATCTCCAGCGCATACACACAGACAGACACACATACGGACAGACACCAACGTTTTTTTTCGAAACCCCACTTTTTTGGATTTAGAGGCCCCTAAAATGGATTTTTAGACTAACTTATAAAAATGTTTTTTGAACGATCACAATACTTTCTCTATGTTAACGCATATGGGAGAAAGTAAAATTGAGTGTGTGTTAAGTAAAGTTTACAATTAAATCAAATAGTTTTTAATTATCATAATACGTGTTGGTACATATACAGTACAAGTAAACGTCACACAACACAAATTTATTACAATATAAGTACAAAATGCACAAATATATTACAATTCATGTACAGAATGCACAAATATTATGGTGATCGATTTCTGTGAACCACGCTCACCTTCCTCAGACCAGAGGGATTCACAAAAGAATCAATTAATCACAATTAAATCAATGATTTTAAATTTAAATAAAACCATGCTAGTTTTCCATATTTACTAATTTACTAAGCCACTCAATTAGATTTAAATTGTCGGGATAGATGTTGAAAATATTGCTTTTTTTAATAGTGCGTTGAAAAGTGGTTTTTTGTTACTTGTACTTTAAAACTCCTAAAGTTTTTGGTAATCAGATCAATATATTACTAACTCTGTAGCATTTTAAATCAAATTGCATCGCTAACTATCTTGAAAATGTTACATTATTATATTAAGGTTTAAAAACCCATCGATTATCACGAAAACGTTTCAAACAACTGACTTCAATTTTAAACTTGACAAACCATTTACTTGAATCCAAAACGTTATGAGCTGGAATTTGATACATTTTTTTAATCTTAGGAACGATTTTGCCAAAATATAGTTTTCTGCAGGTTTATCTAAGAATACTGTGAGTCAAATAATATGAATAAATAAAATCAACTTAATTTACGACGTGAGTAATTGCCTAGAAAAATTAATTGCTAGAAAAAAGAATTTCGTGATTTCCCAATTTGTTTCATAACTATACCAGTTGCAAATATATAAAACATGTTTACGACATTTAACATTCGACAAACTCTTTCGACGAAGTTGAAGAGTAGAATAAATAATCATGGAGTTATTTATTATTTTCATAAAATGAATACAGTTATTATTTTAGAAAAAATGACCAATCGCTATAAAAATTAAAATGATCAACAAAATTTTCAATCATCAAAAGTATATAAAAAAGTTCAACGTAGTTATAGTTCAACGTGGCTTTATTTTGTTGGAACTTCACATTATAAAATAAATTTATTTTTTGAAGTTTTTACATTTTAATGCCAAACACAGACATTTACAGAACCTTTATTACAAATGCTTTATAAAAGATTTAAATTGATAGTAAATAAAATATATTTTTAAAGCTTAATACCAAACTCTACAAAGATAAAAATAAATAATAGGCCAATTTTATTTTAAATTAGCCATTATATCTGCTGAGAATATTGTTTTAAGCGTATTACTGTATATAATAAAAATAAAGAGCATACAAATACATGAAAACTCTAGAAAACAAACGTACCTTTATACACAAACTTTAAAAAAATTCTGGCAAATGTCACTTAAGGAAGCTGTCCATGGTATCGGGTGCGCTGGAGGTACGGCTGGGGAACAGACTCACGCGTGGACACGGGCGGACGGCGCAGAACTAGCCGTCGGAGAGAGTATTGGTGGGCGTCGCGACGCGTGCGTCTCCCCTCCTACACTTCCAGCAGTCGATCAGCTGGAAAGAAAACCGGTCTTGAGTAATTAATACTTCTGATGTCCACCTTGACATCAACCTGTTTGCCATAGCGAGGTTACAAGAATTGTTGTCAGTGCCTGTGTAACATGGTAATGTGGAACTTTGACTAACTCCATATAAAGGATTCTATTGCACTCTTCAATGAAATATGAGTGATTCTTTGAGTATATAATGAGTATGGAGAACCATTATAGTCCTGTTACTAAATGAGTTCAACTTAGCTCAGAAAGGACAATTTATTAATAGTCAATTGTCAGGATAACTAAGGAACCTACAGCTTTTACGTGGAATCCGAACCGCGTAGTATTGGTTTGATTTTCATATAGTTGTGAGCCTGATACTCAGTTATCTTCCTTACACAAGATCCAAACCTGACAATGACCCAAAGACAGACACCACAGACGTTTCTAGTATGACCACGTTAATGGTAAACATTGAACGGACGTCATATCGGTATTAAGAGGACCGAGTATATAACCTATCACCTACAATCTATACAACGGGTTACAGCATAAGACAAAGTGCTTACAGGCCCAATTTATAAGACCCTTCCCTACTGCCTATCACTCGAATAAAGAGACCATAAGATCTCACCTATCTGATATCTTATGGGTGATATCTTGCCGGCGTGATGGCTCATTGGTTAAGGCTTCGGACTAAGGAGGGCAAAGTCCAAAGTTCGAATACCCACTGAGCCCAAGGTCGGAACTTCACTCGTTGAATAAATTTCACGCACAGGCCTGCAAGCTCATGTGAACTGGCGAGTGAAAAAAAAATAAATAAATAAAAATACAATATTCAGTATTTATATTGAAGAAATGGACAGGCCATGAGACAATCCCCTCCCCCCCCCCCCAATCAATTTACGAACTGGTAATTGATAAGAAGCCTTAAATCTTAACTTAAGGCTTCTTACCTAGATAAAATATTACTTACTAAGTAATTTTATTTATTTATTTTTAATACATGGGAAAATGTGGAAAATATAAGCTAATTCAGTCATTTTTACAAACTATGGCTGAACAATCATTTTGAATTGCGATTAATTAACAGTTCAATGACAAATTCGCATGTGTTTAGCACATGATTGACGTCGAACTGAGAAACTTCGCATGTGTTTAACACATGATTGACGTCGAACTGAGAAACTTCGCATGTGTTTAACACATGATTGACGCCGAACTGAGAAACTTCGCATGTGTTTAACACATGATTGACGTCGAACTGAGAAACTTCGCATGTGTTTAACACATGATTGACGTCGAATTGAGAAACTTCGCATGTGTTTAACACATGATTGACACCGAACTGAGAAACTTCGCATGTGTTTAACACATGATTGACGTCGAACTGAGAAACCTGTAACTCAGAGTTGATTATGAAGTTAGCCGAGAAACAAACACAACAATTTTTGAAGTGTTGTAAAACTTTTTCTTACTCACGAAGCCAAACACTGAATATTCTCAAAATCAGTTATTTATATTTAATTCAGCGTCGAATTCTAATAAATATGAAAATAAATCAATATTTTGATTGATAAAACACAAAGAGGTACTATGCGTTTATAGTAAATTGTTTTGGACAAAAAGATTCTTTAATTTTAAATTGTTTGGCTTGAATATTATTTTCATAACGAAAATATTAGTTTTAATCACGTCCGGAACGAACCTATTGCCTTATAGCGACGATTTCTAAAGGTATTTGTTCTTATACGTTATGTGAAGGGACTCATAATCGTGAAATTCCAATAACCAATAATCCAGTCAAACTACCGTAGCGTTATAATTGCCCTTATATTGATCTATAAATATCTTATATATAATAGATCCTTTATTTGTCTCACTCACTCCACACGTGGGGAAAACTATGTCAAATCCCGAGATAAGAAATTGCAGTGATTAGTTATTGAACTGCGAATGTGTTCAGCCAAACGGAAGGAGCTGCACAATCCCTAAGGAACTGACTGTTATACAGAGTGTTCATTTGCTGCTTCAATAGCGAAAAATTTAGCCAAGTTCAATTTAACGGGACCTTTAATACTTATTGTGGGAAATAAAAAGCAAATATTTCCAAAAATTTCCCTCACTCAAACTCAAAATGTTCAATTGCAACCTATACCTCGTAGTTCCTTCAATTAAATCTCATAAAAAGTTTTTTGATTAACATATTTTGAAATCACACCAACCGTTAGTCACCGTCCATGTAATTTTTACCAGTGCACAAATGACAGTTTCAACAATAAATTCACAACCGGTGCACCAATTTCAAAATGTGTTATGCCAAATTACTCGGCATTAGTAGGGCTTTACAATGAATGGTCACACAAAATATCGTTCCATTTGAAAATGTTAAAAATCGCCTGAAAATAGGGGGGAGGGTCATGATTTTTACGACTGTAAATAGGGGGGAGGGTCATGATTTGTACGACTGTAAATAGGGGGGAGGGTCATGATTTGTACGACTGTAAATAGGGGGGAGGGTCATGATTTTTACGACTGTAAATAGGGTGGAGGGTCATGATTTGTACGGCTGTAAATAGGGGGGAGGGTCATGATCTGTACGGCTGTAAATAGGGGGGTGGGTCATGAGTTGTACGGCTGTAAATAGGGGGGTGGGTCATGATTTGTACGACTGTAAATAGGGGGGAGGGTCATGATTTGTACGACTGTAAATAGGGGGGTGGGGGTCATGATTTGTACGACTGTAAATAGGGGGGAGGGTCATGATTTGTACGACTGTAAATAGGGGGGAGGGTCATGATTTGTACGACTGTAAAAAGGGGGGAGGGTCATGATTTGTACGACTGTAAATAGGGGGAGGGTCATGATTTGTACGACTGTAAATAGGGGGGAGGGTCATGATTTGTACGACTGTAAATATGGGGGAGGGTCATGATTTGTACGACTGTAAATAGGGGGGGAGGGTCATGATTTGTACGACTGTAAATAGGGGAGAGGGTCATGATTTGTACGACTGTAAATAGGGGGGAGGGTCATGATTTGTACTACTGTAAATAGGGGGGAGGGTCATGATTTGTACGACTGTAAATAGGGGGGAGGGTCATGATTTGTACGACTGTAAATAGGGGAGAGGGTCATGATTTGTACGACTGTAAATAGGGGGGAGGGTCATGATTTGTACGACTGTAAATAGGGGGGAGGGTCATGATATGTACGACTGTAAATAGGGGGGAGGGTCATGATTTGTACGACTGTAAATAGGGGGGAGGGTCATGATTTGTACGACTGTAAATAGGGGGGAGGGTCATGATTTGTATGATTGTAAATAGGGGGGAGGGTCATGATTTGTACGACTGTAAATAGGGGGGAGGGTCATGATTTGTACGACTGTAAATAGGGGGTGGGGGTCATGATTTGTATGATTGTAAATAGGGGGGAGGGTCATGATTTGTACGACTGTAAATAGGGGGGAGGGTCATGATTTGTACGACTGTAAATAGGGGGGAGGGTCATGATTTGTACGACTGTAAATAGGGGGGTGGGTCATGATTTGTACGACTGTAAATAGGGGGGAGGGTCATGATTTGTATGATTGTAAATAGGGGGGAGGGTCATGATTTGTACGACTGTAAATAGGGGGTGGGGGTCATGATTTGTACGACTGTAAATAGGGGAGAGGGTCATGATTTGTACGACTGTAAATAGGGGGTGGGGGTCATGATTTGTACGACTGTAAATAAAACGTATTTTACTAAAACTGTCTATGTTAGGCAGGTTCTATTACTTTTACAGAGTTTTGTGTATAACTTTAACCCATGTCAATATATTTTTGGGGAACTTCGATAAATAGGTTTTTATACACAGAGACTAAACGGGTGGTGTGATTTTAAAATTGTTGGAACAAAACCCTACATTTTTTATGGACTTTCATTATAGGTACTCTAAGGTAGTTGTAATTTTAAAATTTGTATTTTGGGTAAGGGATAACAATTCTTTTTTGGAAATATTTGTTTCACCCCCCCCCCCATCTCCCCACCCCAAAAAGTAATAAAGGTCATCTTAAAGAGAACTTTGCTATCCTGTTCGGTATTGCAGCAACTAATGTGACAAGTTTTCAAACTGACAACTTGTACAGTATTACATCATTTTCTGAATATTAATGCTTCAAATACAATTTCTACACACTACATTACTGCCCAATTTTATTAATGAAGATGAGCACCAAAAGACACTTTCTTAATAGTAAAATTAATTTCAACTATTAATTCATGTATTATTAAAACAACACAATATTCCTTATATAAATCTCAGTTTGAATAAAATATAACTAAATTAATTCAGAAGGCTAAAGAATGTAAAATTGATATGGGAATTTTCCTTCCATGAGGAATTTAATAAGCAAAAGTTTCAAGTACAGTGAAAGTTTTCTTACTAAAAAACATATGCCATGTGTTTTTTATTATTATTTTAAATATGTTACAAATTAATATTCTGATCCATTTAAACCAAGTAAATCAGGGGTTGAGGGTGAGTTATTTACATTTAAGAGACCCAGTAAGTACAGTAAAAGCTGACTAGAGTTCCTGAAGTTATTTGTTATCAATCACAATTAGATATCAGCACGGTTGTGCGTCTACAGCAACATATTGTCTTGGACAGTGTGTTTATTATTCAGTGGTTTTAGTTAATTTTAACATGAATTTCAAATAAATATACCCACCATTTGGTTTTCCAATATATCCTACGATGAACTTGTTTTTGCTGTCCAGATAACGTCTTGTCAGGTCTACCACCTGGGTAGTCCAACCCACTCCCTCATACACGTTACCATCTGCACCAATCATGAAACTGTAGAGGGATGTGAAAACAAAAGTATCACTGAAGAGTAAAACATATCATTAAATACAGCATACCTTCTACTTTGAACGTTTGACTAGATGGAAGCAATCATCTAACATACTTCAACTCAGGATTAAAGCATTTGGTGTGCAATCAATGTTTATATTTCAATTTCAAAAATAATTTTGAATTAAAATGAACATATTTTTCTATTTATTTGATTGTTAAAGTTATATTTATTAATAATATTAATATTATTTATTTATGGACATAAAACTAAATGTCCGAATGGAAAAACTAATCACGGACGCATAACTTCCAGCAATTTATGTCTGTGTAGGCTACGCATACTTAGCAGAACTTACTAACAACAAAACTTCTAGTATACCCATTTTAAGTTTTTTCATAATCATTTGTATATTATGAAAATATATGTATAATCTTCCAATATCCACTTTCATTTTCTGGATCAGTGACCCGAAAGATTAGTTTGAATATTGGATTTATTGTTAGGGCCTACAGAGTCCAAAATAAAAAGGTGATTCGACTTTGTGGCTATTAACTTTACTTTTATTCGCACTCACTGATTAACTAAACTACCGTACACACTACGAGATACGTCCAGAAAGTAAGTTCCGTTTGGTAATAAAAATAATTTGTCTACAGATACAGAAAAAATATTTATTGCACTAAAATCTACAACTCTTAAACTACTTTTCTACATAACTGCCGAAATTTTGCAGGAATTTGTCATAGCATGGCACAAGTTTTTCTATGCCTTCTTCATAGAAGGTTGCCGCCTGTGTCTTCAACCATTTGGAAACATTTTCTTTCAGCTCTTCGTCATCGTTGAAGTGTTGACCGCCAAGGAAAGACTTCAGATGTAAGAACAGATGAAAGTCACTAGGAGCGAGGTCAGGGCTGTACGGAGGATGGTCAAACACTTTGATTGATTCTGTAATCAAAGATGGACGCCTACTTCGTTCTTCATCATGCACTTCATTACGTCCTTCATTAAACTGTCAGACCCATCTTCTCACCATTGAATCACTCATCGCATTTTGTCCGTAAACCTCGCAAATTTGCCGATAAATGTCAATCGGTTTCACTTTCTTAGCATTCAGAAAACGAATCACAGATCTGATTTCACAAGCGGAGGGATTTTCGATCAACACCGACATTTTAAACAAGCACAACAAAGCGTACGAGACTGACAGCGATCTCAAAATGGCGCACGTTTCTTCTCCTTGATACAGAGCATCTGCCGCGCATGCGCGGAACTGCGATCGCAGCGCTGCAGCGGATATAAATGGAAACGGAACTTACTTTCTGGACGTACCTCGTCCAGGAATGTATTAACGAATGTACCTCGTACCTCGTATTAACGAATGTATTTACCAGACAGACACTACTTAACACTTCAAATTAAACCACTATTATTTACAATAATTAATTGTGTCACTTATCACACTCAAGTTAGTGTTCGCAAAGTATCTGTCACTGCCTACGAATTGTCACTTTTTAACACTGTAACTTCCACTTCAGTCATACTGCCACTGTCTGACTGGTCGCCTGAGGAGTGCCTTTATATAAAACGTCACTATAAAATTAATCTATACGTTGCGAAAGATCTTATTCTAGAAGTTTCTGGAAGGGGATCCAGATCCTTCTGGATGTCATTTCTCGAAGATTCTGGCTCAGCCTACAGGCGAATTAAATGACATTTTACCACCTTCTGGAATTGACTTGATTAGCATAGGAAAACGTAAGTGCGTAGTTATCCGTGAAATGAGAGTGCTTAATGCTGATAGTTACCGTGTTCCGTAAAGTATGATCCTGACTGAATTACAGGAATTTATTTAAATAGATTATTCAGACATTGACTAGAATCTACATTTTCCGGTGAAAACCGCGTCAAGGTACTATCTACAATATTTACAAGATAACCAGACGTTTCGCCCATACTGTGATATCACAGTATCAATTCCTACTGTACTACTGTACGTGTAAGGCTGGGCGGGTGGGTCAATACCTCTGTAAATGTATGGGTGGGTGGGTGGGTGGGTCAATACTAATGTACGTGTATGGGTGGGCGGGTGAGTCAATACCACTGTACATGTATGGGTTGGCAGGTGGGTCAATACCACTGTACGTATATGGGTTGGCGGGTGGGTCAATACCACTGTACATGTATGGATAGGCGGGTGGGTCAATACCACTGTATGTGTATGGGTGGGTGGGCGGGTAAATACCACTGTACGTGTATGGGTAGGTGGGTGGGTCAATACCACTGCACGTGTATGGGTAGGCGGGTGGGTCAATACCACTGTACGTGTATGGGTGGGTGGGCGGGTAAATACCACTGTACGTGTATGGGTAGGTGGGTGGGTCAATACCACTGCACGTGTATGGGTAGGCGGGTGGGTCAATACCACTGTACGTGTATGGGTAGGCGGGTGGGTCAATACCACTGAGCGTGTATGGGTTGGTGGGTTGGTCAATACCTCTGTACGTGTATGTATATACACAGGGTGTCATTGAACTCTGTGAGGATCTTTTTAGGTATTGATTTTGTATATCACAGTATGGGTGAAACGTCTGGTTATCTTGTAAATATTGTAGATAGTACCTTGACGCGGTTGTCACCTGAAAATATAGATTCTGTTTATGACACCAGCCGCTTAAGCCTAAGTTCTACTCAGACATTGTTTTACTTTATTTAAAGCTCGCTTAAAATAATTTTATTTTTATTGACTTGACGATTGATCTCCCAAGGTAAATTTCTATTCGGTGGATCCTTGAAATACTAGTTAATTGCCAATTATGTATTAGCTAATTGAGAGACTCGTCAAGATACGTACCCGTCGTTGAATCCATCTGAGTAGTTTCAATATAAGGTAATAGAGAACTAATATCTAACTTTCTACTTCCAAATTGAAATTAAGTTTTAAACCACCATATTTTATTTCCATAACAAATTTGATATGAGACTTATCAGAACTGCCAAGATAGTATAAATGAATTTATAAATTTTATTTTAAAAGTTTAATAACAAAAACATTTTGACTCTTCTGTATTGTTCACTTAAAAATTATATTTTCTGCTAGTTGCAATTTTCTAACCCGTTATAATATACAGTAAATGAACTTTACACGAATTCAGGTTTTTTTATTTTTTAATATTAAATATGAACGATTGTTTTTATCCTTGCTTCTGTGGTGGATCATTGGCTATGATTTCGAACTGTGAAGCACAATTTCCAAGGTTCAAATACCCATCTGAGCTAACGGTTGTTCACTCGTTGGATAAAGTTCACGCACAGGCCTGCTGGCCCATGTGAACTGATAGGTGGAAGTTGTGTACAAATAAACAAAGACTATCAGCAACTATGCCTGAGGTGTAGTTGATGGGCTACAGGAGATACACAATGTTCCATTAGTAATATGTACAATTTTGGATACTTTTTATGTGTGCTTATAAACAAAATAATAATAACACTTTTCCAAAAACGTTTAATTTTCATACCACTATTTTTACATTTTTTTACTGTTTACCCATTTGCTTAATGGTGTTCGTCCAGCCACCCAGTTTAGCGCTCTAAGAAATTTAGTTCTAGATTTTATCGCATATGCCGCTAAGAGTTATAAGGATCCTGACTCGCTAACCAACAAGCAATGTAAATTCCTCCCCTCTCACCCCCTCATAGCTCCCATCTGCCCCGTCCCGCAAATTATATATACTCGTATGTCCCGCAAAGAAGGACATAACTCACTCACTATCGTAAACTCCAGCAATGAATTTTATATATATTATTAATCCAGTTGTTTTAGCCAAAGATGATTGTACAAATTTCAACTCAAAATTTGAACAAATATCATTTATAGAAAAATAATTGTTATTACTTTAAAAAATTTTTTTAGATTTACTATATAAGCTACTAGGTTAGTATCTTTTGTTAACTTTATTCTCAAAACGTTAATAAAATATATCACACGGTTTGTTAGTGAGTTATGCACTAAAAGAGCCAAATCAGCTACTGTTGGCAGCCATATCTCCATAAAGTAATTTTTTACCGTAACATATTTATTACTTACATGAATATTAACGATTTTATTCAAAAATATTATTTGATCAAACACCCTAAAAACTGCAGATCTACATTGTATTAATACATATTTTCATTGGAAAGTCCAACATGTGTTGAGTGGATTATAATGTAAATGATTCAAAATGGTTCCTATTTATTTAAAAACAATTAAATGACTAAAAGATGGCAAATTATTTTTAAAATAGCAAAATAAGGTATTGTATTATTTGTTGTCCTTTTTATTTGTAATGCTATATTATTATGAACATTGATAGTAATCAATGAAAGGATTGATTGATAGGATAGTATCAATCCTTCGCCTTAAAATAGTAAACTATACCATCAGCAAGCAAAATCAGGGGCCTTAAATGAAAAATATTCTATTTTACACAATTAAAAACAGTAACAGCCCGAGCACACTGCCTTGAGGAATCCCTAACCAACGACTGGCCGAGATAAACCAAGAGCGCTTTATCAAGTTGAACTTGATCTCCGCGTGTCGTAAACTTGTTCTCAATACAAATTGAGCAGTAGATTAGTTGGTGAATTTTAGTTTCATAAGCTATCAAACTATCCCAGCTAGTTCTGAATTATATCCCAATTAAAGGCAAACAAATTTTGAACGAGAACAGTCGATAATCACCGGTGGTTCATTTGTCTTACAGCTCGAACAGCAAGTTGTATTTGAACTATATATGTAGTTGTGTTTATATTTCTGCGATAAACTTTCTAAATTAACTCCTTATGAATCTTGTGGGATTTATTTTTTCAAAATTCCAATTTTAAAATGTCATATAACATGCTAAGTGGTATCTACGTTCATTCATCTAACGATTTTATAATTGGCTGAAATTCTCGTGGAATAAATCGGGTTGCATGTAAAAGCTATTTCCCTTTGGATATCAACTTCGCGATGTAAGTTCTCTCAATCGGATGGACACACCATAGAACCGTTCTGCTCAATGTATTGATAAAACATTAATTTATACTTTTTAATAGAGTGGATTACTTGTTTTGTATGTTATAACTTAAATATAAAAGATTTTTTAAATTCATGTTATATTGGAAATTTAACTGTAATATAGGGCAAAATAATATATCCTTTTATGAGAAAACATATTAATGACAACTTCCCATCTACAACTCAAAGTGCTAGAGTTCCGAGTTTGACAATTACTTTAACGTTTACATAACACACAAAGTCATACGGATGCTTCAGAGTCATGACTTTTTCAACTTGCATCTGCTAACAGCAGTGCGAAATGACTGCCTGCGAAAATCTATACCAATAGGCCGAACAACAAGACCGCAGTTGTGATAGCCTCAAGTGGGTAACCTAAGCCGATCAATTGACTGGCGCCAATCCCAAATGAAGCTGATCAGTTATTGCATACAATTCCAATTACCAATAACATCTCGTGACCTCTAAAAAACCACCCAATACACAGTTTTATATGTTCGTATTTACAATATTATAAGATTTGTATACTTAAAATCATTATTGTATGGTTATAATAATGTTCAAACACGCAAATAAATGACATATACATAGGCTGCTTAGAAAACAACTTGATGAAAATACCAGTGTGTAAAAGGTGCACGGAGTAGTGGAAGTGAGATGGAGAACTGTGTCATCTCCCTCAACTCCCTCATCTGTGTCATTACATTTATAAAATGTCAAGGGAATAAGAACGGCGGTAGGACGCGAGTTGGCAGCACAGTAGCCCCGCCCACTGTGAAAGTAGTAGGAGTAAACATTGTTGGGTTTTAACACTAAAGAATCAAAATATTGAAATTCATATGTTTCATAACTCAGGTGCACATAATTACTGCACCGACAGTAAATATTATTGAAAGTAATTTTCTTCTTTAATGTGGATTTAAATAAAAATAGTTGAGTTGCACGTGAATGTTCAAGAATTGAATTTTTCCCGACAAAATCAGCTTATAGACACATCTTGAATGGTTAACTTAAATTGTATTTTCTCATTTCAAGTTCTTATGGAAAGAAAAATAATTAAATTTTTCTACAGTATTAAATTTGAGTATTTAAGTGATAAAGCTAAACGTACATTTGTACATCAATGGACATCAAAAAGAATATTAACTTAAATATGATGTTTCCGTAAAACTTAGTAAATACTTTCATGGTAGAGATTGATCTTTTAATGTGCATGGTTGTGAATATTTGTTAATTTTTCGTGAATTGTTGGACTTTTTATCTCGGAGTTATGGAGTTAACAATCAGGATTCAATAAAAAAATTTTAAAACATATATTTAAGAAAAGAAGGCAGTTTAAACATATCGACTAATTAAGTAAAACTACGTTAGCGGAAAATCACCGATGATGACCTTAAGCGCAATGTTAACCACTAAAAATTACTTCGCATGTATTACCGTCCCGAACAGCGGGCACGCAGACCCAGAGACCAGGCACCCGAAACAACGCAAATTTCGAATTTTTGTTTATCAAATAGACCATTAGGATAAGTTAGGTTATGTTTGGTTAGGCATCGTAAGTAAAAAGTGTAATTCTGAACTGAAAAATTAATTTTATTGAAAAACCAATTACATATTCGTGAAATAAAAATAAACTGTTAAAAATACCGATTTTAAAAAAAAAAGTTGTTTTGGCTATCACATAAAAAACTCATTTTTTCGATTTTTCGGTAAAAAACGAGTTTTCCGCGGCAGAACTCAACCTCCTCAAGAAATATTAACTCATATTCCACTACTTTTTCAACTAGATATAGTATTTTCAGAAGCATCATAAAGTGCATAATTACTAAAACAACTCATTAAAAGTCCAGTTTATTAGTAAATCACAACACGTTTAGATGCACATCTATTAGTTATGTTACTAGCTTTAATGAAACGTAATGTTGATATGAGAAACAGTAAATATGGACAATCTAAATGGAATGACACGAGGTACCTGCACGTGTAAATTTATTGTTTTAAACTATTTGGCTAATTGATGCACTAATTAGTGCCGTCCAGTAACAAAGTAAATTTATCAATCACGATGTATCATGCGCATTTTAAGTAAGGCGCGAGGTTTGTGACAATTATTTATCGGTGTTGACTTAGAAACAAAATGTATGTTCACAGATAACTCCTACACCTTGCTCTTAGCAATAATGAAAATATATCCATAGTCTATCAACGTACAGTCACGATAAAACATTATGTTGGCGACAAGCGATCCTAGCGGCCAGCCAGCAGCAGTGCGTATTTCTGCACTGTTTACATCCACAGCTGTGATTGGCAAATATCAAATGACTTATGAATTATAATCTCTCATGGCACTTTTCCTATTGTTATTATTCAAAACCTTTGCAATGTAGAACACTACAACGGTAATGCAGCGTAGTTGTGTTGGCTTCCTACTTGGAGCGCTAGTGTCGCGCTAACTCCTCAGCGCTGCTATGGAAATGTACTGATTGTATGCTATATCACTCTGAAGAACTTTTAATTATATTATTAAGGTAAATATAAACTATATATAATATTTACTTACTGTTCAAAACAATAAAAACAGATTGTAAAGTTAGTAAATTGTTAAACAACTATTTATAAAAATACATACTGCGTTTATCGGACCCAACAAACCACCTCACAAACACGATCCACTGAGTGATTGACAAGAATTAAAAAAGAAGTTAGATCAGTTGTATTTACGTCAAAATTATTAATGTGTTTACATACAATTAATAGTACTTTTATAAAAGTAGGTCAGGTAAAATAAAATATTATTAATAGAATACCTTTAACACATTTCTTCATAATTTTTTGTACAATGTACATTTCAACTTCTATGAAGTCATCTTCAGGTACATGTAGGTTGTAAAACAATATAAATAAACCAATTACGATGTCCAAATTATTCACAGCTGTTGATAATATATATATTTTTGTATAACTAATTTGTAAATTTTAATAATCCTTCAAAAAGCAAATTTTTGGAAATTATGTCTTCGTCATTTAATATGAAATTTGGATTGTTCTTTGCACTTTTATAAATTTCGAGACATTCTAAGGTTGACATTAAATTACTTTTCTTACAAGTAAGTAAAATTTCAAGGTTTGTTTCTATATTTATGTAAGTATGGCCTGAATTATTAGTATGTTCTGCATATTTTGAATTTTGTGACGTTGCCAATGCTTTAATAATAATGTCCATCGAATCTTGTCTTGAAAGAACGTTCAGTTTGTCCAATATAGTATACTTTGACAATCATTACAGTTTAATTGGTACATGCCACTATTATCAAATTTTGAAGACTGTTTATTTTATTTCTTTTATTATAATTGTTTTTGTTATTAAAATAATAAAAAATGAAACTATATTCAATATTAAAATAAAATTTTACAATACTCTTTCTAGAGGCTGCAATTTGACTATCAATAAGGTAATTTATGTGCGAGAAAAATTGAAAGAAATCTAAAACTCAAAGGACAGTGTAAACAGGCCTACTAAGCCAAATGATAGGATGTTTGTAATCAACTAAAGGAAAGAAAATCGTAACCATTTTTTAGCGTTGAGTAATTTCTAAACAAAATGTTACGATTTATAACTTCCGTCGAGTGTTTAATAACTAACACTTTGAATTTCATAATTATTTTAGTAGTCATCCTTTTCAACTAGGGAAATATGAAAAAAAACATTAGTAATTAAATTGAGAAAGCCAGTAAGCTCTTAAATGTTTAATGATTTTGAGATGGGATAGTATTTTTAATCCAATGAGCCCTATAATAATTTTAATAACTATGACAATGTCACTTAAAAAGTAATTACGAAACTAAATAATGTTTTAGGTTGCATTTGATTGTTTAAGTCACCAACGTGAGTTTGACCACTTCAAGACTTGTTACAAGACTATGAATACTATTTGCAAATTTTAGTTGGTAAAATCTGTTTCAGTAATAATAATACAATGACTTAAATTGCACAATGTTCTATGAAATATTTAAAGATTTTAAATTTATTATTATCATCTTATGAGTTATTAAAGGGTAAAAAAGGAAAAAATAAATACTAAACTCTCTCGCAGGTGTTCTTACACTTTCAAACGTTTCAGTGTTAAAACGAGCGTTTTGTTTGCTGCTCATGCATGCAAGAGAATGCTGACGCGGCGTGGTGCTGAGGAAATCGAAGTTACTAAACTCACTCTTGGAAATCCAAGATGTCTATACATCAGTGATAGAAAGATTCCATAAAACTTTTTTACACTAAATGTTATTTGAACAGTACCCGCGTCTTTATAAATGAGGAAATGTACAGACGTACATCATGTTGACGCAGTGCTTGATGGATGATTGATCAGAGATAACACAGATGACTGAAATGTACAGACGTACATCATGTTGACGTAGTGCTTGATGGATGATTGATCAGAGATAACACAGATGACTGAAATGTACAGACGTACATCATGTTGACGTAATGCTTGATGGTTGATTGCTCAGAGATAACACAGATGACTGAAATGTACAGACGTACATCATGTTGACGTAATGCTTGATGGATGATTGATCAGAGATAACACAGATGACTGAAATGTACAGACGTACATCATGTTGACGTAGTGCTTTATGGACGATTGATCAGAGATAACACAGATGACTGAAATGTACAGACGTACATCATGTTGACGTAGTGCTTGATGGATGATTGATCAGAGATAACACAGATGACTGAAATGTACAGACGTACATCATGTTGACGTAATGCTTGATGGATGATTGCTCAGAGATAACACAGATGACTGAAATGTACAGACGTACATCATGTTGACGTAGTGCTTGATGGATGATTGATCAGAGATAACACAGATGACTGAAATGTACAGACGTACATCATGTTGACGTAGTGCTTTATGGACGATTGATCAGAGATAACACAGATGACTGAAATGTACAGACGTACATCATGTTGACGTAGTGCTTGATGGATGATTGATCAGAGATAACACAGATGACTGAAATGTACAGACGTACATCAAGTTGACGTAGTGCTTGATGGATGATTGATCAGAGATAACACAGATGACTGAAATATACAGACGTACATCATGTTGACGTAATGCTTGATGAATGATTGATCAGAGATAACACAGATGACTGAAATGTACAGACGTACATCATGTTGACGTAGTGCTTTATGGACGATTGATCAGAGATAACACAGATGACTGAAATGTACAGACGTACATCATGTTGACGTAGTGCTTGATGGATGATTGATCAGAGATAACACAGATGACTGAAATGTACAGACGTACATAATGTTGACGTAATGCTTGATGGATGATTGCTCAGAGATAACACAGATGACTGAAATGTACAGACGTACATCATGTTGACGTAGTGCTTGATGGATGATTGATCAGAGATAACACAGATGACTGAAATGTACAGACGTACATCATGTTGACGTAGTGCTTTATGGACGATTGATCAGAGATAACACAGATGACTGAAATGTACAGACGTACATCATGTTGACGTAGTGCTTGATGGATGATTGATCAGAGATAACACAGATGACTGAAATATACAGACGTACATCATGTTGACGCAGTGCTTGATGGATATTACTATGCAACATACACCATTATACACCATTATTTCGATCAGAGATAACACAGATGTCTGAAATTGATCTTTATTGATGTCTTGAAGTGGGAATGGTTATGGTTTATTAATTTATGTTATAGTATTTTGCTTCTTTGCACAAATTTTGTTTATTTTTAACTATTTATTAATGTAATTTATTTTAGAAACTGCGGAACAATCTATTAAGCATATCCCATTGGATATTTTTGTAATATGTTGTAATATTCCGAATTATTTTAAAGTACAATTCAAAACAAAAGCCTATTTGATTACTGTAATTGGTGTTCGATAACCCCTTTTATCTGCAAACAATGCCGTTTTGCTGTAGGCTTCGCAATATGGCCAACAGACCGATTAATTACAATCAGAAATGGTGGCGTGTAAAAGAAAACAAGTAACAACAAATCACTGTGGAAAACATCGTATTTATGGTAATTTTTATTTACATATTATTTACAGCTGTTACTTTTTTATAATATTATATCTCTTTCAATAATACGTCTTCTCATATCCAAAACACGTACTTTGAGGGATGACGGGTCCCTTCAGGATCAAAGAATTGAACAATGAAGACCTTATTACAAAACTACGAATAGTAGCAAATCTGTTGAGACCTCAATCGTTAAAATTAACCCAACAATGCAGGAAGAGTTAACAACATTCGGCTACACGTTTTATAGATGGACTAGCTGTACCCGCCCGCTTCGCCGGTCATAATATTGAGTTTGAAGACTTTCAATCAAGGTATAATTAAAAATTCCAACAAATTCAAGAACATTAAAAAATTACTTAAATTAAATCAAACTAAATACTTTGTTTTTGAAAAACAATTTATTAAACTAATATCCAATTTATAACAGCTGATGTTATGAATAATTTACTAATGTACTCAATTATTTTTAATTTTAAAAGTTTATCCTACCACAATTTTCTTCAATATGTTTTTATTTCAACTGTTAATCAAATAAATCAATCAGTTAATAATAATAATAATCCACAAGAATACCAAGGGAATTTTGGGGGCCAGCGGGACGAAGTCCTGAGTTTGTAGAGGGAAATACCTTCTTAGTGAGCACCTAGGAGGCAAGATAAACCTATGTACAACCTATCCAAAACATATCAATTGGACGTATAGTTTTGGAGAAATAGTGATGAGTGCTAAATGGCTTTTATATATATTTTTACAGACTTTTCTTGTAGTTTACAAACTTTTATTGTCTAAAAAAATCTAGGCGGTAATTGACTCTAAATCAATGAAATGTCGGGGTCTCACCATGTTTAGCCAGTTCCGATGAACTGGCTATACATGTGTTAAAATTAAATTTAAAATTTTCGATTGAAATCAGTTTGTTCTCTTGGATACAAATGTTTAAAAGTCTATACAAATGACTAGACTGAATCAGTGAAATATCGGGTTTTCTCGCCATATTAATACATTTCCTGTGAACTGACTATGCCTTTGGTTAAATTAAATTGTAAATTTCCCGATTAAAGACAGTTTGTTCTCTTAAATAAAAAAGTCTCAAAGTCTAGATAAATCTGTAAGTTTACGTTTAGAGGGCGCAAAGTACTATATTTGACTCTGAATTAATAAAATATTGTGTTTCTCGCCATGTTTAGCCATTTCCTATGACCTGGCTATACATGTGTTCAGATTAAATTGTATATTTTCTCATTGAGTACAGTATGTTCTTGTAGATAACAAAGTTTCACAGTTTAAAAAAATCTCTAAGTCTACTCCTACAGGTCGTAAATTAACCAATTTGATTTACACGCACAAATTGAAAATCTAGCTTTACCTACGGATGATGGAGGTGCAGCTAGATTTTCAAAAAGATAGAGCAAAAAGTCATAGGGTCAAAGTTGTAGATCGTCTCTTACATATCAGGTGCAGGAAATGGTGTCAGGTTTTCTGTAGAACCGTTCATTTAGCCGCTACAGTCCAATTAAAGAAACGATATTTTTGGCATTTAACATTTTTGGCATTAAAAAGGTTAATGCCATCTTCGATTTTCTAAGAATTTTTCAAACCCCCTTCTTATTGCACATCTACAACATAAGACCTTTGACTCTACAAAATTTTAGCCTCATTGGCTTAGTAGTTTTTTAGTTACAGCGATGAGTGAATGAGGCAGTATTATTTGTCTTTTATATGTGTATTCGAATCAAATATGAAATTGTGTGAGATCATGTCCAATCAAATATTAGTGTGATTAAAATGCTCGTTGAACCCTTGAAATCCACCCTGGTAGAGAGTTTGTCAGTGTCCCCTGATCCAGAGGCATGTTCTGCTTAGGAAGTTTATCCGTTATCCAGACGAATTATCCCGGTGGGGATGGAACAATAGGCGAAACGTCGAGACCCATTCTCCAAATGAGTGATGACCTTGTACTTTGACGTGAGTAACTAGACAATTTATAATCACGACATTTTGAATGTGACATTCGATAAAAATCATTGTAAAATTCAATCAAACAATTTCAATTTTTTAAGAACCAATTTTTTGCTTTAAATATCTCTGAAACTAAAAAATTCCCTAAAAATGTCAGATTTTA
This sequence comes from Stictocephala bisonia, assembly GCA_035578905.1. Taxonomy (NCBI): domain Eukaryota; kingdom Metazoa; phylum Arthropoda; class Insecta; order Hemiptera; family Membracidae; genus Stictocephala; species Stictocephala bisonia. Next base: position 210,971 of record JAQJVL010001097.1, on the reverse strand, counting down.
AGTATGAAACAATCATAAATAACTAATACTTGATTTTGTACTAAAATATGAAAGCATTGATTCGACGCAGTTCAAAAGTTCAAATTTTCAAAAAATATAAATATTTACCTACTACACACTCTAAATTAGGGTGTCGATGTAAATATGCATATTCTTGTTTTGGGGGTTTAAGAAGTTAAAAAATATGGGCACACTTTCCCGAAACGAAACATTTTGAAAATTATTCGCGTTAATGGCCTTGTGTGCTTTGTAGAAAAAGCCACGGGCGTAATTTATGATTTTGTAGTGTCACATAATAAATAGCGACATTTTAGGCAACTTTTTTGTTTAAATTACTATTTTAATGTAATTTTTAATTTATGTTTTGTAAAAAAACACATCTATAGATATTTATTTATTTATTGTACAAGGTGTTACAAATGCGTGGCCTTGCCAAGCTTGGCAAAGCTTGTCGGCAAGGACCTCAATATGGAACGTATGATTATAATATTTAAAAAGTAATATATAGGTTTAGGGCAGGCACTTATTCAATATCTTAGACATAGGCAACTTAACAAATATGCGACTTATTGCCCCTACGCAAAAAAAAATCAGTGTTAAATTTGAAATGATTTATGCAACTTAAAGAATAGTTTATGAATTCATTAAAAATACATTGTAAGGTTATATTTTTACTAACTTGATCCATATTATTAACGCTAATGTTTGTGATTTGCATTTCGAAACGCTTAGTACGTTTGTATTAGATATATTAAAATTATATTTCTACATTACATTTAATATTAAAATATTAGTTTAGCTTTAGATTCTCTAAATTGATTAAAAGATATATGTATATATTTTCTTTAATCAAAGTAAATATTTGTTAAAAAGAATGTCTGCAATGGGTTTTAGATTCAAATGCTGAAAGATTTAACGTTCCGATAAAATCAGCTTACACCAGATGATTCGTGCTTGTCTTCACTACTAACAGGATTTTTATTACAGACCCCTGACTTTGCGGCACTACTGTATTTACAAAACAAACATGTTAATATGTTTATTTTATTCTACGTGTTAATATGTATGTGAGTTACAACTAAAAAAAACACGGGTTTTCAAGAAACGTTTTGAAACTAGTGACTTTGAATTGTCACCTAAAAAAAAGTATTGGAGATTATTTTTTTCTTGTCCGCCAATTGTAACTAGTGCTATAAGGTGTGGTATACTGAAATTTCGTCTTATAGTACTTCACCTTAAAATACCAATAATGAATATTCGCTAATTAAAATTGCTAAACGAGAGAGTCATTCAATAAACAACATTTAAGAACCTAAACCTGTTCACACTAACACGTCTCTACATTTTAGAAACTTATAATTTTTCAAGTCAAAATACGATCATAAAAGAGGTAGTGAAGTAAAATCAGATGCAGGGTTGACTACAGAACTGGAAGACCTCTAGAAGCCAAGAAAACAACGTTTCAGGTAATTAATAAGAACTTTTTTTCTTGAAAATACAAAATTCCAAAATTTATAAAAGTTATAGGAAACATTACAATCAATCATGTATTAATATAAATACACAGTTATTAGTAATAACTGTGTAAATTTACAGTGAAATCTTATGTATTTACAGTGATGTACAGTGAAAACTAGTTCCGGTACTTTTTTCCAACTAAGATAAACATTACTATACAGTAACTTATATTTATGACATTTATATGTTATAATGCATAATTAAACAAGGAAAACAATGGTATGATTGAAGTTTTCGTAGGTCTCTTAGTTTCTTATAAAACAACCTTCAAACTCGGGTGCACATACTCGTAATTTCTGCGCCGACAGTAGTTAGAAGTTACGGTTGTTAGAAAGGGGTTGTTTGGACAATTTCAGGGTCAGCTGACCAAGCCGGACAAACCCGGTATTAGACTCAGTAACTTCTGCCTTATCTCGGGAACTTGTGAGAGCATATGTAGCTGAGTATTGTACAGTATCCGTGTGTTTTAAACCGGAAACCATTTGTATATCAATTAACACAATAGGCTTGACATAATAACCAAATATTGCCATGGTAACTAAATATTGCCATAATAACCAAATATTGCCATAGTAACTAAATATTGCCATAGTAACCAAATATTGCAATAATAACCAAATATTGCAATAATAACCAAATATTGACATAATAACCAAATATTGCCATACTAACCAAATATTGCCATAATAATCAAATATTGCCATAGTAACTAAATATTGCCATACTAACCAAATATTGCCATAATAATTAAATGTTGCCATAATAACCTAATATTGCCATAATAACCAAATATTGCAATAATAACCAAATATTGACATAATAACCAAATATTGCCATAATAATCAAATATTGCCATGGTAACTAAATATTGCCATACTAATCAAATATTGCCATAGTAACTAAATATTGCCATAATAACCAAATATTGCAATAATAACCAAATATTGACATAATAACCAAATATTGCCATAATAACCAAATATTGCAATAATAACCAAATATTGACATAATAACCAAATATTGCCATACTAACCAAATATTGCCATAATAACCAAATATTGCCATAGTAACCAAATATTGCCATAATAACCAAATACTGCCATAGTAACTAAATATTGCCATAATAACCAAATATTGTCATACTAACCGAATATTTCCATAGTAACTAAATATTGCCATAATAACCAAATATTACCATAATAACCAAATATTGCAATAATAACCAAATATTGACGTAATAACCAAATATTGCCATAGTAACCAAATATTGCTATACTAACCAAACATTATTATACTGTTTTGGATAAAAGTAATCAGTATAAATCCATTATGTATTGTTGTGGTTGACTCACACGGCATGACACTATGACTGTACGCATTCACGCATAAACGATTAAATACAAAAATACTCAAATCTCAGTTGTTCGTCATCCAATATTATACAACTTTACCTTTTTAGATTGCAAATTAAATTTTCAATAAAAATGTATTCTTGTAATTTTTGTTCATTCCTAACATTTTAAAAGTTTTTAAGGATAAAAATGTCAATGTGCCATCATTTTGAAAATATTCTTTTTTAATTTTTGATATTTTATTTCGGTAAGAAAATGGTTTTATTAATGTGTATATAAAATTTGAAAGATTAAATAGCTTAAAAACTAAAAAATAATTAGTACAAAATACAAAATGGCGGCTGTACAGGTACCAGAGGTGATTTAAAATGTTTAAATAAGATATTATGTTTTGTTTTTGACCCACAATCAATACCTAAAAAGATCCTCAGAAAGTTCAGGGACACCCTGTATAAGATAAATATTTTCAATATAATATTTAGAATGAGTATACATAAAAGAAAATCTTCAATTGTAATTCCTTCAAAACTATTAGGGAAATTTTCACATTTGCTGAAAAGGGCAGGACCTGTAATAAATATGTTTTTATGTTCTTACGTAACATATTTTGAATAGTTTTTCAGTCGGAAGAAAGAAAAACCACTTGTTTATATAAATTGATTAAAATGAGCAAAATTGTTTATTCTGTATTATTTATGAATTAACACAATTGAAGAAATTCTAAACTTTCTATTGTGATTAAATTTATTATATGTGTATGTATATACGTATTAGAAAGAGGAAATTTAATTAAGCAGTAGCTTATATTATCTTTAATCTAAGTAAAAAAGATTAGGCATACGATGGTAGCAATACTTGTATAACAATACAATTGTATAAAATTTAAAACAACACAGTTGCGTCAGTCAAAACACGCTTATCCTACTGCCTGGATAGAAAGAGAAGAATCCTTAAATTGTTTAACATATCCCAGAAATTAGTGGTATTTCAACACCAGATCTGTTAAGCTTAACTCTGGGCAGTTGGGAGTAGCAAATAGCTTCCCGTTTTCCGGCTAATCTAGTTCGGTAGTTCATAAATGGTGTGAGAATGTTTCTAGTATGATGGTTAATTGGCTTCTAAGTGGTATTAGAGCTTTCCATGTCGCGGTGGAGACTCTCCTACAAGCTACTTGGGGACAAAGTGTTGTGGAGATTGAAGACGATAGGTTTTGTTCTCAGTCATTCTAATACTGACACGGCCTCCACTCAATGCTTGCCATCGATGTAGATACTATCTGGAGGTTACCATATTGGATAGTAGTCAGAGTCCAGATGTTGTGTAAGTTAGAGAACTACATCAGGCTTGTCATTAGCTGAAAATCATATGTTGTTCAGATTCCACATAAAAAGCTGTGGGTCCCTTAGTTCCCTTGGCTACTGACAAGTTGTTCTCTGTAAGGAACAGTCTAACGTAGTTAGAAACAAGACTACACAGGTCATCCATTCTTATCCTACACTCGTGTAATCGTCATTCATATTCACCTTAAAATACACACAACCTGTGTCAGTGTTTCATATCTGAATTAGTAATAATAATACAATATTTTGCCCATATTCATGGGCAAAAAATTGATTTGCAGCCACCTCCCTGTTTGGTAGGATTTACCCAATATCATTGCTGAATTTATTTGCACACTGCTAATACACACAGTGAACTCATTTCATCTGTTTGCTCACCAGGAAGGATAATGTAAATTTCACATTTCATACATGTTTGCATTTATTGTTAAGTAAATTTTCATTACAAATTTTACCTTTTCTAAATCACAGGCTGAAAAATATCACTATGGAAAGCAGAATAATTGCCTTTAATGGTGAAACCATGTCATTATTTAAATCCATGTTTAATATCAATTAATCTTGCCCAGATGGTTTCTGTAACTAAATCATGAACACAACCATAAATTGTAATGTAATTTTGATATTTTAAAACCAACTAAAACACCAGGGATTCCAATTAATTATAAGTTTCCATAGGTTCAAGTTTTCCTATTAATTTATTTATATGCTCAACTAGCTCAGTTCATTTAGATTATTCGTGAAAAACAGTTTAGTATTGTAATCGTCTAATTCAACATTAATAGAAAAAAACTTTAAATAACAATGCAGATATATAAAAGAGAACGTTAAGGGAAAATATTGAAACTATAAATACACGTTATTGGGATACATAAATACATTTACAACAGAAAATTATCAATGTTCCTTAGAATTATACATTTTATAAAATGCAAGTGTTTTATTGTGTGATATAAAAATCAACCTTTAACCATTGTAGTTCCAAATCACTTACTACTAAGCTAAATGGTAAAAAATAAACACTGGTGGCGCAGTGCTGTAACCCAGCTACTTGGGGACAAAGTGTTTGGGAGATTGTAGGTGATAGGTTCCATGCTCAATCCTCTTAATACAGACACGGCATCCACTCAATGGTTGCCATCAACGTGGACACTACTAGAGAAGACTGGGGTGTCCATGTTGGATGGTAGTCAAGGTTCAGATGTTGTGTAGGGAAGAGAACTGGGTGTCAGACTTGTCAGTTAGCTAAAAATCAGCCCAACAATATGTGGTTCGGATTCCACGTAAAGCTGTAGGTCCCATAGTTGCCATGGCTAATCGGCTATAAATAAATAGTCCTTTCTGAGCTAAGTCGAACTCAGATAGTAACAATGACTATACTCGTTCATCTAAACTTATCACATTCATTCACCCCTCATTATTCACCCATATCTCTATGATCGGCGTCTTAGAAATGAATAATAACAATGAATAAGTTTGAGGGTTGTCGTAAATTTGGAAGTAGAGGGTTTTCTTTTTAAACTATTTACGTCAGTGGCATTTTTAACTTAGTCTACACACGTTGTTATGGGAAAAAGGTCCAAACCCATCAAGCAAATTTTTAGTGGACCTCCCGGGATTTGAACCCATGACTATCTGCATATGAAGCAGAATTGCTAGCTACTTGGCTAGCAAGATGCCTTATAGTTGTGTATTGTATTGGTTAATATATCCTTTAACAATTGTGTGAGTTATAATTAGAAAGTTACTCAATAACAAGTTGTTGAATCTCATGGGTTTGTCTCCAAGGCAAGTTGATAAAGATAAATGTTGTATCCATTAGCGATTGAGAGCAATTTGGCAAATGTAAACCACCTGCAGCTTGCACACATTGTTAGTAGGGCCCAACAGAGTTCTGAATAATAATCTTAGACATTTGTATCCCTTGATTGCTTTAAATATTTGTATTATTTTTGAAAGGATAAAACTTAGCAATGCTTAAGAATCTAAATTCAATCTCGTAAGATCATTATAGTTTAAATAATGATCAAACCATAATCATAATCTTATGAGATCGATGATGATTATTTTAAGACATCAAAATCAATTTTGTCATTAACTTCTTAAAAGATTTCAAAGTGTTGTCCTTTCACAAATAGTCTGTCTTTGTGTCACAGTAGTATTTAGCTATTTATTTTTTTTTTTTATATTATTTTTTTATTTTTTAACACAATCAGTATATCTGATGGTCACAATTATTACATAGGCCTTCCCATCTCCAAAACTTTTGAACATGGGATAAATCATCTTTGACCTAAATATTAGGCAACTTGACACCCCCCCCCCTCTGCACTCTGCCTTACCTTTAAGCACCGTAATTAGCTGTAATCCTGGCTTACCAGACTTGTACCAACCAAGTTATATTTATAGATAACTCATGAATCTAGCACTAATGATTATTTTTCTTAAAATCATGTAAATATGAATCTAAAAAAAAAGGAAAAATCAGTAAAACGAATAGTTTAAACTGTTTTTTGCAATGCATAAAGTACAAGACATATACATGAAGTAATGAATGGAGTTTATTGCTAGGTTTAACTGAAACTTCGTAATTATCATGGACAGTTAACAGGAACCAATTACCTACGTTAAATTATTCTCGGATAGAACAAGCAGGTTGTTTCTAATCACTGCCTGTTTTTAAAAATGAACATGTTTTTGGAGGCAGTAATCTTTACTTTGAAAAAACTAAAATTTTAAAATATCCACCCAAGACCAAACAAAGAATGTGGTGTCCCTTATCTACAATGTCAGCTATAATGTTGTGTAGAGAGGAGAGCTAAGTGCAAGGCTTGTCAGTTAGCTGAAAATCAGACCAACACTTCGTGGTTCACATTCCACGTAAAGCTGTAAGTCCCTTAGTTGCCCTGGCTATTGGGCTATTAATAAATAGCTATTTCTGAGGAACAGTTGATCGTTGTTAGTAACAATGACCACACTCGTTCATCTACACTCATTCGCCCCTTATATTCGCCCATATCTTGACTATTGGCATCTTATGAATGAATAATGAAGGGGAAAATGATTGTTTGTAAAATCAGCTTGTCAAACTAGTTTAGGTGTTCTTCACTTTTGTATCGCAAATTAATCCTTACTCCAAGCAGTTCTGTTAGACAGTTAAAAGAGTTAACTAACAGATTTAATAATATTTTTTCATCTATAAAACAAATTAATTTATTACCCTCTGGCTTAGCGAATTTCTGTTAAGTGAGGCTTACAACTTCTATGATCTGTCAAAAACTGACAGTTTCGTACTTTCCCAATTCCCAAATGCTGGAATCCCTTTTCCATTTGTCAAAAATGTTTCTAAAACAATATAAATTATTTTGTATTCGCGCTCTCTTTCTAAGTATTTTTTTACTACAACATTTAATTTAAAGTTAAATCTATTCATTTCTTATTTTGAGTTTAGTTTTTTATAAATACTTCCAATTTCAAATACTTTTATCAATTTCACCATAAAATACTACGTGTGTATTTTTTTAAATCAATGTTTCTATTATTTAAATCTTGGGTCATATTTCACTTTTTATTTACAGTGAGTACAGCTTAACAACTATTGCGAAGTAATAATATATTTTTTACTAAATTCACACAATTAAGATTTCATTCAATGAATAACAATTCAGTAATAGCAGTTTATATTCTTACATATGAGACGCCGGCACAATGTTGTATGTATTTTAAGGCGAATATGAAGGATAGTATGAGTGTAGATGAGTATAGTCTGGTTACTAACTGAGTTCAACTGTTCCTCAGAAAGGGCAATTTATTAATAGCCCAACAGCCAGGCAACTAAGGGACCTACAGCTTTACGTGGAATCTGAAAAACGTAGTGTTGGTCTGATTTTCAGCTAATTGACAAGCCTGATACTCAGTTATCTCCCCTACACAACATCCGCACAATTATTACCACCCAACATGGACACCCCAAACTTCTCTAGTAGTGTCCGTTGAGATAGCAACCATTGAGCGGACACCATGTCGGTATTAAGATGACCGAGCATTCAACCTATTGCCAACAATCTCCACAATACTTTGTCACCAAGTAGCTGGGTTACAGCACTGCACCACTAGTGCTGACTATTTTAATTATATATTTATTAATGGATTTATTAAATATCTTGGAGTGAATTTTTCAGACAGCGTGATCTATTAGTGAAATCAACGATAAAATAGAAATTTTAGTATCCTAACCACTTTTACAACCTGATCTAAAGCTTTGTATATTAAACTCATCTATTGGTTCATTAACCATTTATAATTTACATGTTAAAAAATATACCTCTTAATTATAGCTCAGACAAAAATTTGTATATTATTGACAAACTAATAGTCTTTCCTGTACGATATGTTAAGTTGTCCATTCGATACACCAGATGTTATGATATATTCTTGATAAAATATAAAGCTCACCTTCTCGTTCTCCATGTCATTCTATTACAAGAAGTAGTCGATCAATACAAATGTCACCTGCTAGGGGTAATAATACAAAACAGCTGATCAGCTAAATAGAGGTGTTGGCACTCCTGTGTTATCAATGAGATATCCTATCAGAGATAGGAAGCCTATAGTAAAACTGTAATTGTAAATATTCAATATTGTAGTAGTTTTCAGCATTATTTAACATGTCTAATTAATTGTATGTAATATATTGTTTTGAATATTGACTGTCATTTTAAAAAAAATCCCATCCTCGTCGCCACTGTACTATCTTCCAGTCCAAGACCTTTGGAAGTAAATAAGGGTAGCTTATAATTAAAATAAGCATACATGTTACTGGTAACATTGACTGCCTGGAGGAACGGTGTTTTCATTACGGATTTCAGGAAGAGACTCTCAAGGTGTCGAGGTGAGGTGAGGGCTGTTGACACAGAACGAATCAGGTGATGGGTAGGCAGCCAATAGCTTTATTGCTTTTAACTGACGTCATATCACGCCACCACATCACACCACTACATATAAATACAGACGTGAATATAGTCTTAATATTATCAACATAACGATATAAAATTATAATTACATTTGAGAAATAGAACATTGTTAATTGATACAACTAAATATTCAAATATATTATATTATGTATATCAATACATTACAGATTGGGTCTTCTCAAGGCTAAATGGAAAGCTGTTCTTCAAAAGACGAATTGTAATTTAACACTAAAACAAGAAATTAATGGATACAATTATATCACCAGAAATCTAGATGAAGAAATTAATCAATACTTGAAAAAATTCAAAATAAAATCTTCAATGCAGTTTCTAAATATTAAAACAAGATTACTTAATATCACTAGAATAAGAGAATATTTGGCAGGATGGATAAAATGCAAATGGATTATCCTTTTTAAAGAATATCCCCCAGCAAACAAATGTATTTGGCAACATGTAGGATTGTCAGAAAGCTAGCAGAGAGATTTATTGAAATGTTAGCCAATATTGCTGGTGTCAGAGCCATACCGAGCAGATCCCAAGACAATAACCGCTGTTGGCAATACCACAGCGAGATTCAAACATTTCTTCTTGTCTTGGGATTTTGTCAGTATGGTGAAATAATAGGCAACGTAAGGCCTCGTAAATAAGAAGTATTATAACAAATAAAAAAGATTTAATAGGGTATCTGAAGGGGGGGGTGGTTGATTCATTATCCCTGTCATTTGGTGGATTCTAGGAAAATGAGTCTTAGAGCTTCAGTGACCTGTCATAAACTGACAGTTCCATCCTTCTCTTAAACCCAACAGTTGTCTCTTCCCTTTGTTGAAATTATTTTTTTAAATGACAAGTTAAATTATTTTTATACTCAATAAATGTTTCTTTGTTAAAATATTCTTACTGACAGAGTACGTTCAAAATTATACTCTTTCATATACGTTTTTGTGTTTAGACTTTCATAATAAAATATTTAAATATACATGTTTTTTAATTTATAAAAATTAAACAAGAGTATATATTTCTATCACATTTTTTCCATGTTTATTTTGGTCACATTTGTTATTTAAGTTAAAATCGAGTAAATTAAAGGTAGAATGAACTTTATGCTTCATCCTTTCAATTTACTTAAACTTCCTGGAAATTATTAATGGATGCCATCATCAAAGTATGACAAATTAGGAATGAATACAGGGTGGGTAGAAGGTCCAGTGAGAATATGTAATCTTAGTCAACCTCCTACCCAGCTTGTATTCACTATTGATTGATCATTGTGCTTCCTGTCTGTTTATAATAGATAGGGCTACCAAACTGTTAAGCAGTCATGGGGTGTTGGGTCACCACAGTTACAGTACCTTTGTCATCTTTGTTACAGGTTGAATTTGAAAATAAATTAGTGAAACTCCCAAAAAATGCCCTTTGGTAACTACTAGCACTCAATACAACAGCTACACAGCACATTGGCTATTTTGATTCATTGATAGAAAATCCGTTTGGTTACTTCTGTGTTTGGCAGGTTTCCTTCACTCGCTTCGTGGTATATATTTGCTCACTGTTAACGTAAACAGTAAACTCATTGCATGTGTTTGCTTACCAAGATAAACATTGCTTGTATTGTGTGTATAATTGGGTGGATGGACCAATAACTCTGTATATACAGCTAATCCTTTGACATTAATTCTTCTACAGTAAATCGATATTTATTGGTTAATCACAATCAATACTAGAAGAAATGCTGAGTATTTTTTGTAAGAATATAAACCAACATCTAGCTTGAATCTTCGTGTGTTCTTCAACAACTTGGTTAGATTAGGTTATCGGTTTGGTTGAGTTAGGTTAGTTAAGGTTGGGTTAGGTTAGATTTGTTTAGGTTTCCTTAGGTTAATTTAGGTTAGCATAGGTTAGTTCAGGTTAGGGTAAGTTAGTCTACGTTAAGTTAGGTTTTTAAACCCATAGTTAATTGGAGTTCCCCTAAGCAACACAGGCTTTACAATTAAAACAAACAACTATTTAACTACTTATTATTATAATCATCTTTGTTATAGTGGCCTCGATCATTATCCGGAGGATTCCAACATTATCACAAGATAACAGCCTCAGGCAAGAAGCGTGGCTGTTCCTACTGTCATTGATGGTGGTTCGGTAGTCACGTTAACCTGTGGTTAGAGAGGGCTTCTTAACCCTAACCTTGCCTGGTAAAATAAGACATCCTTAATCTTTTTTTCTGTTGCGTTTAATAATTTTTTTGTAACTTATATTTTTAATTATTTTACTTTTCAGTAATGTGCTTGTACAAATTTTACAAGAAAACATGTCATAACTAAATTTCTTATAAATGTTTACTATCAAATGAATTATATTGATTACTATTAACTTTAACTGCTAACCAACTATGCTTTTAATTTCGTAACTGTGCTCTAACTCTAAAGTTGGTGGTCAGTAGTGTGGTTGGTTAAACCAGCTTAGGTTCAGTTTGATCCCAATCAGAGTCGTAACTTTTTAAAAGGATTATCTGATAATCACCGGCCGTTCATTTGGCTATTAATTAATGATACTTTCTAAGGAATATTTTGTTACAAAGACTACATTCCCTCATTTACACAATCGGAAATCCGTATATGGTTAGAATAGGCCTCAACATGGACATTACTAGAAAAGTCTGGGGGTCCATGCTGGGTGGTAGGCGGTGTTCAAGGAAAAGAACTAGCTTATCAGTAAGCAGAAATCAGTACAATACTACGTGGTTTGGATCCCACATAAAGCTGTAGGTCCCTTAGTTTCCCTGGCTATTTGGCACTAATTAATGGATCTTTCTACGGAACGGTTGACCTCAGTTAGTAACAATGACTTCAATGATCAATCTGATTCACTTCTCATATCTGCCTTCATCTTGAGGATCAACACCTTGATAATAAATACCAAACAAAAATAAACAGAGAAATTATGAATGAATAATTTAATATTACTTGTTCATGTATTTAACCTACATCGTTGTAACACTAAATTCACACCCAAACACGCAAAAAAGGCATCTTTTTAAACTGCAGATGTGGGTCAAAGTAGTCAATTTAGGAAACAGTGATGTGAAGATAGGAAGGAGCATAAAGCCTTCTGTAGCGGCAACTCATTCTAGTATGTAAGTACATGGCCCAGAAGCCAGAAATACACCATCTCAAGAGATGTATGTTTGTTGATAGTTTGGTTATCCCTGAGTAGTTTTATGACTATCCAAATAGAAATTTTATGGGCTAAACATCAAGTCAAGATTCCATACTATCTATCTATGCTCTATTACAGAGCTTAACATTATTTTAGACAGGATAACCTTAAAACTAATATTTTCTATAATTGATTATTAATAGATTATACTATTATAACTAAACATTGCCTTCATTACTATTATAATATTTAGCTTAATAATGTTTTAGGCGCTGTATTAGGACCATCTTTTGAAGAGTGAACAGGTACCACAGACATGAATAGTGATACAAATTAAAAAATAGGCAAAGGTATTGTGAAATCTAAGGTCAGATTGTATTTTTTTCTTCATAGGCATAGCTCACATCTGTTCATCTACTTATACTTGATATTCATCAATTATGACTTCCACTACTGATATAATACCTTTTTGACTGCTAAACTAATCAAAGCTGATTTACATGATAGGGTTTTTCGTTCTTACGTTAATTTTCAAATATGGTAAACTATGGTACATTAGCATTCAGAATCAATAAAATTGAGGACTGAATTTTGTATTCATACATTTTTTTTCTTTAGTTTTGACAAGCTTTTATAAAAAAAAATTAGCTGTAATTAAGAGTTATTCAAGAAGTTTGAGTTCTTCAACTGTACAAGTAACATGATATTTCACACCTTCTTATGACCTCAGACATATCAAGCCAATTGCAACTGCCATCTTTGCCACTACTTCCATGGAGTATTACACTGTGTGATGTTAGTTGTAGAAACTACAAGGAAATATGATGATCAGGTTGACCCATTTTAATGATCTAAAACTTTTTTCATATCAGTAATTTCTGTCATATTTATTTAATTAAGTTTATGAGATAGTCCCCTGAATAGAAGAAGTATCAAACTAAAAAGGGTGTTTTAAATGTATATATCAAAAGCATATCAAAATAATTAATAGCTTCAGGAAAGCTTTCCGAACTTTCACCATCTTGACAAAGCTGGATTAATATGGTAAATACACATAACAATATTTCAAAATCATCAGTCGCCAGAAATTTTAATTGCAAAACTAATTTTTTTTTAAACAATACAGCATTTCATAAATAACTATAGAATATGTTTCATATCAAAATCTAAATTTCAATAATAATCAATCTGCTTTTGTGTTACATGGTATATAAAATAAAGACTGTTCATTGTGAGATATTTATTTATGAATAAATGTGTATAAAAATAACAAAAAATGCACTGTCTAGACTGCTAAAACAAATACTGTAAACAAATTTGTACTTCACATTTATTTGATAAATGCTGCCAGTTAACATTTTATAATTTACTTCTTAATATACTTGTGAACTTTTCCTCCATATCTTGCAACAAATGCCGCTACATCAAACTTTCTCTTGCACCCTTCATAGTTCATGTATCGAATTTTTCCAAATATATCCCTTTCCCTCCATCCTTGATCATGTATTCCACAAATTGACCACATACATCCTGAATAACAAGAAAAGTAAAATTACATTGCACATTTTCTTATAACATTACGAAAATGTAAGATACTTGAAAGTGGTATGGTAGTAGCTTATCCTTACTAATAGAACAATTAAAATTATAACAATAATAATTATCAGTCATAGTTAAGTTGTTTTAAACTATAATCTATATTTTCTTCTTTTTGGCTCTAAAATATATTATTATAATAGTAACATATTATATTTAGATCATTTTGACCAGTAACTCTTCTATACTCTCTAAAATTATTGGCATTTAAATTTAACTAACATCGATTTCCCTTATTACTTTCTTTTTCGTATAGTTTCCTTCTTCTTACTTAATTATCAAAATGTGCTTCTAAATGTGCTTCTAAAATGTGCTGAATAAATATTTACCAAGCTCTGCACTTCTATTTTAAAATAATTGTTATTTTAGTGCTTTAGTGCATTTTGTAAAGCCCTACAACTTGCATTCCTTTGATCATTTTTATTTGACCCTCTTAGTTTTATATACAGTTTATTTTCATATACCTGTTTCATACAAATAATATTAATTAGCTAACATTTGTAACATCAATGCATTTATTTTACAAACTACCTTTCTTTGTACTAGCATGGTAACTGTAACATAAATTCTGTATGAGTGCATCAAATCGAATCAACACTTTTTAATTGAATTGAAAAAAATGCCTGCATCTCACACCTCTAGTTATTTACACTGAAAATAACCCTACCTTTTAAATAAAGTAGTTTTTTTATTTTATTTCACTGCGTAATTTTGTCAACATAAATTAATTACAATATTTGGTAAGTACTAATATTCATACTACTAAAAAGCTTAATTTACTGAAACTCAATTGGCACCTATGCCAGACATTCACTAACACTGTAAAAGACAAAAGAGAAGCTTTGGACCTTATAGAAAACTCCATTTTCACAGTACATCGAGTTCAACAGTGCATTGTACACGTACAGCCTGGGACCATTAAATAATAAAAATGTTAAACAGGAAGCTCCAAGTTAAGTGTTCAGAAGAAGATTGTATGTGTGTTTAGGATGTTATGATCTAAAAAGGGGGAAGTATTTCCAAACAAAAGGATCCAGTACATGAGGCAGATAGGTATGAATTTACTTTTCCTTGAAAACCTGCTTGCACAGGAGAAGGACCTTCATTTTTAAAACACATTTCTTAGTGCTCTTTTTTAATTCTGAATTAAACTAGTAGTATTACATATTTCAAAATCATATGACACAAAGAATAAATCAAACTGTAATAAGCCGAAATCAAATCTCTAATATTCATGAATGCTGTGAGATTTCTCAGGATAAAATTCTGGTAAGTAATATAGCTCCAAGTATGTGAAAACCCATTAGTTGGAAACCCCTTTAAGACCACAATTAATATCTTCATAGGAAAATCCATCTATTTATATACTGAAAAAGTGCAATTAATTCTCAAAAATTAATAAATTAGTATATTTATTTTTAATTATGTATATTAGTCAAAGACACCTTATACGCTAAAATATAGCTAGGCAGATGACTTGTCAAATTACAACAGTGATATAAAACAATATAAAACAACAATAAATATGTAACAAAGATGAGCAGTTAAAAATATATACACCAAATAAGAGTTTTCGCTACTGGTAAACCACCCGTCCCGACGTGGAATCCAGGTAGTCTGAGACACTGTAAAAACAGTTTGAGATTAGATATTTAAAGAGTCTCTTCTTAAACATCTTATAATCATTCAGACCTCAACTGGTAGATGATTGTATAGTCTTACACAGGAGTAAAAAGGGAACTTTTCGAGAAAAGTTGTTCGATGAATAGAATACTGCAAAATGGAAATGTTTCTAGTATTATAGCAGAATAACAATATTGGAGAGATAGGACATCAGCAAACTTACCTTAGAAGATAAGTTTACCAACACCAGAGTAGTAGTAACATACACATAATCACATGAATTTTCAGTGCCACTGGCACTTTCTTCAGGTGAGTAGAGAGAAAGAGACTGACATGGATTCCACTATTGCTGGATAGGTGGCAGTGGTGGGGTTTGTACATCCATAGAGCAACACTCAGGTATTGATGCAGTTTTTTTTCAGTTGGTGTATATATATATTACCACTGCCACCTACCCAGCAATAGTGGAAGCCATGTCATTCTGTTTCTCTCTACTCACCTGAAGAAAGTGCCAGTGGCACTGAACATTTGTGTGTTTATGTGATTCTTTTTGTGTATGTTACTACTACTCTGGTGTTAGTGAACTTGTCTTCTAAGGTAAGTTTGCTGATGTCCTATCTCTCCAATATACTAATTCCTGGCCTAGTGCCCTTTAACCTGACCAAAAATTAATTAATTCACCACAAATATGTGGAATCCTACAGATGAAAGAACTTACCAACATAGCCATTGGGATCTCTGCCGTCCATGCTGTATCTATCATTGAGGTATATGGCAGTGGAAAGAGCTTCCTCAGGAGACGCTGTCCATTCCAATATCTTCTTGGCCCAATACATTCTCAAGAAGCCGTGCATTTTACCATCACGTGTGAGCTGAATCTGGGCAGAGTTCCATAAATCATCATGAGTTTTGCCTTCCTCCAACTCTGACCTTGTGTATAAATATTGTCGTTTGTCTTTTCTGCAAGTAAAAAGTTGGAGAAACGTGATAAATAACATTATCCTAACAAATTAAACAGCTATGCTATTGTTATGATGCTAAACACGTGTTTAGATTTCATTTATTTATTTATTTGTTTATTAGACATGTTTGTTTACATTTTAATAGTTTGTAGATAGATTGTTGATGAATATTAAGTTAATAAAATGATGCACAAATATACTTGTTTTGATGTAAATTTTATAATTATTTCTAATTATAAACACTACAGCTACAAAGTAAAAGCTTCCTAAATAATTATTTAATTTCTATTCGATAAATCTAAACAAATGTTTTCAAAGGCTCTTTTAGATAATCCGTCCCGTCTCCATATCTGTTTCTATTGAACTCAAAGCTGGACCTGTGTGTAAAAATGCAAAAATTATTGAAAGACAGCAACAGAGACAGAGAGATGACAGGATGGTCAGATCATTTGATTTCCATTCAGTTTTAGGGACTGTCATATACACACATCCTTAAATCAGTTCTTTCTTATTTCTTTGTGCATAGGCCTAAGCATCAGTTTGTGCCTAAGCAACAATGTCTAATCACGATTTTAATGCAGATTCTATCACAATTTATACAAATAATCCATTTTTATGGAAACAACCAACCGGCATTACCACCAGAAGCTTACACTGAATTGCTACATAAATACTGGTTTATTTTCCTCTGCGGTTTCTTCATAACCAATGTCAAAGTTATAGCAATTAAACAATCTTCGCCATCATAAAACTTTTTTTAATTATTTAAAACCACTTGGGAACATTTGGGACAAGTCATGGTCCCAAAGCGTTTTTTATTGGAGATGTTAAAATACCTCAATCTTTAAAAAGTGGAGGTGCAACCTTAATAAAGGAAAAGGATTTCTATGTAAATTTTACATTTTATCAATTTAAAAATCCACATGAATGGCATAAAAAACAAATATTTAGTGTTTGGCATTTTGAGCCCTGGGACTAAACTTTATGAAAGAACAATATTATTTACTTAAAATACTATTTAAAAACATTTGTAAGCTATCTGTGATTTATGATGAATTTATATTATAAATAATTACAAGCAATCTGACATGTTCAAAAATCGGTAAAGTAATGAATAGAAAGTATACAATAACGATAAAATTAATCAAACACTGTAATCAACTGACCTATGATCATTCAGTGTCTTTTTAGCCCAGTCATATGCTCCATCAATACTGTCGTATTTTTTGTTGAAGAAACAGAAATTATCTGCCAATTCTCGCCTAACAATAGCTTCTTCAACAAATGCATCCACACTTTCTTTGTAACTAGAACCTAACTTCTTCACGCACAAGATGGCTCTTTGCACTGATATCTGACCTGTTAAATTGATTAAATAATTAATTGGTGGTAAACACAACATAGTTCATAAGATATTTTCTGTAGAATCATCACCCAAGTACGTGTGCCTGCCAGTTATGCCAACTAATTAATGCTTAACAATAACATACAAGTTCCACTAGTTAAAAAATATAGAGTGTGCAAGTATAAAAAATAAATAGCTGAAGATGTTGTTGAGAAGAGAAGAGGAGAAAAATCAATCTAACCAATGCTATTAGTGCCACACCTTACTTTGTAAAAGACCCTATTTCAAAATATTTCAAACAAAATATTTCAAGTACACCATTTTTTTAATAGACTGTATAAAATCACTCTAATTGGTTATTTTGTTAAAAAATTATAAGTTGAATTTTTCTTTATAAAAAAAAAAAAGCCGCTATGAAAATAAAAGCTGACTGTATCGAGCATTAGCTGGTTTTGATCGAGACCATCATTTACTGTGGTTCTGAGTTGCGTCGCATATCCAAAAGGATCAGCAGTTTAAGAGTGTCCCTATAAATTAAATAAATACATTTAACCCATAGGCCTATTGTCACGGAACTGTACCGTGACGGCCGATCTGGGCTCAAAATTGCTTTCACGGAACAGTTCCGGGATAGTAACAATGCCTTTGAAATATTTTTTTAAAACAAACTATTACATCCAATTGTTAAAAATATTAATAAAAACAATCAGTGAAGATCGAAATACTGTAAAAAATACTTGAGCTACCACTTGTATCTTTTTATAACCTAAAAATATACAACAAATCTGCAATGTTGCGTGCCAAACTATGATTTTTACGAGCTAAGCAACGATATCTATGACAATAATAATCAACTTATCGTTAATCTATGTGCTTCAATATTGCTTTCTATTCCTTGTCAGCTTTATAACAATCAGCTGGTTTGTTTTACAATCAACTTTAGCTTTCTGTTTGTGATTAAAAACATAAGCAGACAAGTGCGAATGTTTTGTTATTAGTCATGTAGGACCATGACTAAAGGATTACCATTAGTGTGAATTTCTATTTTTATTATATTTGTATAGTTTAAAGTTTGTCTTATAATTTTCAAATGCTTAAATTCTACATATTTATTAATATAAATATATTAGAACTCCCACTCAAGTTTTATCTTCCTGTAATTCGAGGTAAACATCGTTTTATATTTTTTGCCAAAGTCAAAATGACGAATTTAACATCGATTTAGAAAAAAAAATTTTTTGTGATGATTTAAAAATATTATTTATAAAATATAATATTTTCTTGTAGAAAATTAAACTGTCAACCAAACTACAGCAACTCAGTAATGATTTTAATTATTTACTATAACATATATAGAAATAGTTTCAAAATTTATAAAAATAAAAACAAAACAACTTTTTATTCTTATATTGTTATGTTATAATTATATTTTAGGGAACACATAAACTATATATTTTAAAAAACTGTTTTATTATAAAAATTAAAATATAAAACTTGTTGCTCTAGTTTGAAAATTGTGTTGTTTATGAATGTTTTGCCAAATGCTTAAATTTTCCTGATTTTAAGAATGAATAACTGACTGTGCAGTGCAAAAAAACTCAAAGGTTAATGGGTTAGTGAAGAAAAAATAAATAGAATAAAATATATTTCTTTATAGTCAGTAAATGGGCAATATAATATTCTTTAATTTATTATTCCTATCAAATAAATTACACACAAACAGGCAAGAATTGGTGAACCAGCATTTTCCTTACAATTTAAAAAGTACAGCAGCGATGCATCAAGTTGATTATTTATTGGTATTTTAAATGTATAAAAAGGACAAAACCGTTATTCTACTAGTCTTCTTCATTTTTCTTTAGAAATAGTTTCAATTTATTGTTTATTGAATAAAACTAGACATATTAAATTTCCTGAATTCAGCATTCTGTCTAGTAATAGTTTAAAATAGATACTTTGTTTAGTTCAACACTAATATATGCATGTTCTCAACTTCGTTTTCTTCAATCTTGGGCACATCGCGTACTTTTTGAAGTTCATTAATAGAGCTGCATTGTCATCTGCTTCTACTTGATCATGGAGCTCATAGTTGATCAAGGGGTTAGCTTCTGCGTGATTTTCAATAGATTTTTCTATTTCAGGCCAAGCTTTTCACCATGTTTTAACAGTCGTAGAGCTGGAGACTTCTTTATAAGACGCAGCAATGATGTAAATCACATCTTTGATATTAATGGACTTTAGAGCACTAACTAAATCTTTGTCACCGAGATCCATTCTATGCAGGATTTATGAAATCTGTTTTCTCCTGTAACGTCTCTTAAAACAATCTCACTCCCTGATCCATCGGTTGAATCAGGCTTGTAGCATGGGTGGTAAAAGAATATAACGTATTCTGTTTTCACCTTCAACTTGAATATCTTCTGAATGTGTAGGTGCGTTATCCAGCACCAAAATTGTTTTAATGGCAATTTCAGATTAGTCAGATGTTTTTTACTGAAGGTACGAATTTATTAACAAACCAATCTTTGAATATGTACTCATCCATTCAAGCTGATTTTTTTTTTTTTTTTTTTTTTTTTTTTTAACACACTGGGAGGGATGAAACATTCACATTTTTAAATGCCCTAGGTTTTTGGGAATTTCCAATGACAAGAGGGGTAAGAATATGTGAAAGGGGTAAGATTATGTGTACCCGTGGCATTCGAGCATAGACCAAATGTACGAGAATTCCTGGTGTAGTTCTCTCCTTGTTCATTGAATCCAAGAGCTGATTTCTCACTACTAATGATGAACGTTTGTAATCGAGTCCCGTTTCATCCATATTGTACACTTGTTTAGGATGTAGTGGCAGTAAAAGTCCCTCCTTTATCAATTTTAACTTAGTTATTAACGGTTCAGGAGACGTTACAATGAATGAAATAAACCAATAACTATATACTGGTCATGCAAACGTAAAATAAAAAAGTTTACAACACATAAACACAGCACAGAGCATAGTGAACACTGCCCACACAAAATATAGAAAGCAACGGACTGAATTTTACTTCCTATTCACACAAAAATCGACCTTTTAAATCCTGAAAGTTATTTACGTCTAGTTCTTAATAGACGGTTGGTTATCCCGAGGATGGTTAAGAGAACTTCTACTTTATGTTATATACAACGAAAAACAAAAAGATTTTTGTTATGATTCATAATTTATGTGATAGCCTACATAGTTATATTGAAAATGTAGTCAAATGGATAAAAAATCATGGCCTTAATGAGGAGGCGACTTAATGAGGATAAAACACAGCCCACTATTAATTGTTTTTCTCGCCTTCACACCAAATTCAATATACAAAACAATATCAAACAAATTCTAGTCAATGGCAACCCTCTGTACCTCAGTTAAAAATTTAGGTGTTATTTTTAATCAGAATAAGACTTGGGAAGAAGAAATGCTTAGTGTCTGTAAAAAGGCTTCTGGTTCTATCCATTCCCTCAAACAACTTCAATACCTTCTCCCAGTATAAATATAGCTTCGTCTTGTAAAAGCACTTGTCCTTCCATATTTCATCTATTGCAACTCTGTGTACAATGACATGACTGTGGCTTTGTCTAATAAACTTCAGGTTTGTCAAAATTATTGTATTAGATTTGTTTTTAATTTAAAATATGATGATCATATCTCTCAATACTATATTCAAAATTCCATTCTTAAATTGGACCAACCTTAGATTATTAAAAATACTGAGAATTTTGTTTTTAGTACTTAACAATGGGGATCCTAAATACCTCTCACAAAACTTTCAGTATAACTAAAAAATTGGTGCAAAGGAGACATACTCAGCCTTGTCAATATTATGTATTACTCTATTCTTTCTACACAACATCTTTCTACACTAATTCCTTTTCAGTAACTGCCTGCAGAGAAAGGAATAAACTTTCTCCATATTTAAAGAAATATGACAGTCGGGCTCAGTTCACAGTATCATTGAAAGCCTTTCGTTTTGAGCGGACCTGTAATGATGGCTGAGGATGGGGTCTGGGATGAGGGTCGAACGAGTGTATAAGTGAGAGAATAGTAAAATTGATAATATGTTAGCAGTTTCTTTAATTTATATTATTTACTTCTTTGTAATTTAATTATTATTATTTTTCTTTAGTTTAGTTCTGTATTTCCATGTTCCAGGCTTGGTTATATTTACTACTTTAACATAAAAGGCTTTTTGTAAAATAAAGCCATTATTATTATTTATGAACATATTGATAACTAATATAAGTATGTTTGTAATAAATAACTAATTTTTATTAATTTTATAACAAACGCCTGCATGTTAGGTAAAAACGGCCAGCCAGTCTGGGAAAAAATAACTGCCAGTTCGAGGTTAAAAATAAATTTTCTGTAACATCAATTCAATGTATACATAGTAATTTATATTATCCAGTTAAATTTTAAATTTTTACAGACGCCACAGAGAGCTGTATGTTTTGAAAGGACTTGACTGGACTCAAAGATATATAATTTGTTTATTAGTAGATTTTGTTTAGTTTTAAGCCGCCTATATTGGTAAATGCGAAATGTAACAGTATTTGGCTCAATAGTTTATTGATACATTTCCTTATATTACTTTCTATAACAATAGCTCTTATACATAATACCTCCAATACTTAATACTCCAAATACCTACCAAAATGAAAATATGGAGAGAGATTGCTGAGGCCATTGACAGTGGGGTCATTGCGCTTGGCATACAGTTTGATACGCTTGTTACAAAAGTCTTGCAACACTGAGATGCCAGCCTTGTAGCCAGGAGTGAAGGTAGTCACAGGTCCCACCGAGCGGTCAACTTGCAGAGTGTTCTCAGCAGCTTCCCAGTCAATCTGGTATAAACAATATCTTCAACACTATGATGACGATGATTCGTTAGTAATGGTTCAGGTTTTGAGTAATGTAAGCAGACATGCACTGTGTAAAAAAATCTTCCAGACTTTTTCCGTTATTTTACTACCGAAGAGTGAACCAGAACAAGAGAGTTCCAAGAGTACCAAGAGAGTCCACTATCAACGGTCAAACATAGAAAGTTCACTGTTGAGCATTCTTAAATTCCAAAGCTATAGAGTTTAATTTCCTAAGGTTGTTTATTTTTTGTTAAAAACTGCATAGAAACGCCTTAAGAAGAGTTTAACATTAGATGGTTGCTTACTAGACTAGCCAATGCTGTAGATTTTGTATGGAATTGGAAACTCTTATGTCCAAGGTGGTTTGTGGACCACCAAACAACAATGTCGTGACATCTGCATATAGTGTGGTTCTTGCCAAAGGTATATTACCAACTACATCATTTATATAGATGAGAAAAAGCATTGGCCCAAAACACTCTATAATTAGTTAAGAACCTATTGACGACATAACTGTACTTCATGAAAATTTTAATAAAGATATTTGACTATTGAATATATTTCCTTGAGGAACTCCAAACTCTGTGTCAGTGTAATTCATTAATTTATTCATCTCTATGACGGCGATCGTAGAGATATGGAAGAATATGAGGAGTGAATGAGTGTGATGAGTGTAGATGAACGAGTGTAGTCATTGTTACTATCTGAGTTCAACTTAGCTCAGAAAGGACTATTTATTAATAGCCAGGGCATATACGGGACCTACAGCTTTACGTGGAATCCAAACCACATAGTGTTGGTCTGATTTTCAGCTAACTGACAAGTCTGACACTCAGTTCTCTTCCCTACACAACATCTGAACCCTGACTACCATCCAACATGGATACCCCAGACCTCTAGTAGTGTCCATGCTGATGGCAACCATGTCAGTATTAAGAGAACCGAGCATGGAACCTATCGCCTACAATCTCCCAAACAATTTGTCCTTAAGTAGCTGAGTTACAGCACTGCGCCACCAGTGCCGACTTAATTAGAACAGGCACTTGATAATACAACAAATTTCTGATGGTTGGATAAGTAAGACCTAAACCAGGACAAAGGCACGCCTCTAATCCCACACTCCTCTAATTTTTCAAATAAAACGTTATGATCAACTAGGTCAAACGCCTTTGAGAGATCGCAAAAAAGTCCTTAAGCAGACTGACGATTTTCCAGCTGAATAATTACTTCTTTTATGAAAATTTGAATGGCCTGAGTGGTTGAATGTTTCTTCATAAACACATATTGACTCGGAACAACTGCATTATATTTATTTAGATGTTGTAACAACCTCTCTCTAACCACTCTTTGCAACACCTTAGAGATGATGCTTAACAAGGACCCTGGTCGGTAGTTTCTCACATCACTTTCATTTCCTTTCTGAAGATAGGAATAATTTTTGAGGTTTTGTATGTACTTGGAAAACGCCCAATGAAACAGATAAATTAAAGAGACAAGTCAGAGGGCCAAAAAGCAGTTTGTATACTTTCTTTAGAAAGGAGTCAATAACTTCCATATTAAAATATTTTACATCATAGCCTATGTATAATGATCCTATAATATGGTATACCTAAAATTTGCAAATTGGTATCATTAATTAAATAATTATGGTAATATTGTGTTAATTTGACAAAAACATCAATATTTACAACATTCTAGCCATATTTAACCCGAAAGTAAAGCTGACATCTTATAAAAATGAACTAGCAATAAATGAATATTTTACCTAGGTAACATATTTCTGTTTTTACTTTTGTTCACAGTGACACTTTGGCTGTTTTACTAACTACAAAATATGCATTTCACAAAATGAACCTTCACCTTTTCAGCCTTCAGTTTCCCTGAGTATGGATGTTTTACAACAGGAGGAAAATTAGTTAAAAATTCTGGCAGTTGACGAGTAATCTTGCCTCGGATTGTACGAGCTCCATACTCTAGTTTGTCTGAGGCCACCCAGCAAGGCACTATGTTGTGAGCATCAACCTGAAATTAACAGAACAACCAAAAAATGGTTAGTTATCAGTTTAACACGTTTACTGCGTTGTTATAATTTCTCTGCCAATTATCCTGTGCGTCACGCGATCTCTGGGTCTCGATGCAAACCATCAATTCAGTGCGGGACAAGATCTTGTTGCGCAACAGAAGTTCTGTGCACAATATCAAGTCATCAATTGAAGAAAGAGCACTCTAGGTTATTGTTTTAGAACTATCAAGTTTCTGACGTCATAAGTTCTATGCAGGGTGTGGATAGCGTATAAGCACGAGGCCTCTGGATCTCGTGTCGCATATACAGAAGTACTGTAATAAATTGTACTCTAGCTGAGAAATTGAGGTTATGTTGTAAATAAACAGATGACTCAGCAACCACGTGGAACAACTCTTCCGCCTTTTCAAACAACAGCTGACAATCTGTTTGCTAATATTGACGTTTACTCTACCATGTGATCGATGAGGTCTATAGGTCTCGTACCGCATATAACTAATACGTCATTAGTGTGGTGAAGCATGTAAGCTATAGATTTTGTGTAAGATTTGGGTTACTATTAAGTTCACAAAGAAAAATGCTTTCATAAGATTTCATCTCCTGCAACAATGCGTTAATTACAACAAAAAATATCACAAACGCATATAGGAACTAAATACTAATTTCATCACCATGTGAACGTAAGTCTAGGACAAGAGACCCCGGGATCTTGTGACGCAGTGAACGATTAAAGGATTTAGGAAAGTTTTGAGAAACTGATTGTCAAACCATGCAATTGTAACAAGACTGCTCTTCCTATGTACTAATAAAAAAAGCAGGGCAATCATCAAATATTCTCCAAAGTAAGTATCATCAAATAAATAAATCTAAGCACAAATTATTGACATCATCAAATTATTTGAATTAGATAGATGTAAAATATTAATAAAAATAGTTTTGAGAGTATTTCAGAATAAATTATAGGATATGAACTGTTTTTAACATTAAAAGTTAAAAATAAATATAAAAGAAAATCTCTCACATTTCCAGAAAAGTACTAAATTAGTTAACCCCATTTAAGGAATGTGCCATTAAAATCAATGCTTAGTGTTTCATTGCATATTATATTCTTTGCATATATTATTTATTTTTCCTTCTTCCCTTCTGAACACCTGATCCTAGCCTTCTTCAATAATAGGTAGAGTTTATCAAACAAATTGAATTATTGATAGATTACTAGCCTGGCAAAGAGGAACATCTTTTGGCAAATTCTTTTTCAATGTGTCCGCCCAACTAAGGCAGTCTCGGAGTGGCATGAAATCTAAGACCAACGCTCCAATTTTATTTCTTTCGACGAAGCCTGGCAGTACTTCTTCTCCAGGTCCAATCAACAAATGATACTCAATATTTAGAGATTTACACTCTCTTTCTACTTCTTCCAAACCTGCAATTTTCATTTGTTTACTATCTCTGTGTCCAAAGTGAATTATAAACATCATATTTATGCTTTAGTCATAAAATGAAAAGAAATTTAATAAAAAAACAAATCTTTGTTTAAAATCTGTAAGATTTTAATGTTTGACCTCAAATAATGTCTACATATATACAGGGTGAGGCAGACCACCCGTGCAGTACATATAGCTGTGAACAGTTTGATCTAAAAGCATAAAACAAAATGATTCCCTGTAAACAGCACATGGCAAGTCCATTAAAAATATCTTCATCATGTAGAGTATCATCCAAAAGTAAGTGTGGTAGGTTTGAATCATATCGAAATTTTTAAATGTAAACATAGGACAAATTATACATCATTTTAAAGGTCTTATTAAAAGAAACTCTTTGGTGTGAACAAAATTAACTAATTCGTTTCAATATTCAATATTCAAAATTGATTCGTTTCAAAATGGCAAACATTTTTGTAGAAATTTTTGACATTTACAGAATACCCTCTCATTTTCTTACCATTTGAGTTAGGTCTATCCCAAATTCTTACTGACAAAAATCATCTTCACTCTGATATGCCACACAACTACTTTTATGCCTATTTTAATGTTGGTCCCAAAACCCAAATTTTCCAAAATTCATATAAGTAAAAAATTTTAAATAACAACATGCGTCATGTTGTATGTCACTTTAAAGGTTTTGTTAAGTTGAACAAAGTTTTTATTTACCCTTTTTTGTACCTCCAGGGGTTTTTGAGAAATAAGTTGAAATGCGTTTTTAACGTAATTTACCCAATGTTTTATGTCACATTGGACCTTCAAAACTGAATGATCAGAGTTAAATTCTCTAATCTTTAGACATGAATTTATAAGTATTTATGTAATCACAACCTACATAGTGAGGCCGAAGGCCGTAATGTTATCAGAAAACTCCTGTGGCATTTATCTAACATTATTTATCTTTACTATATAGTGCATTATGTGCTTGTAGAATGATATATAATCTAAAATAAAATATTAATATGATACCTTTAACACATTTATTCATAATTTGCTGTACATGTATGCAAGGTTATAAAATATAATCATTTATTTCTTTATTACGTAATAAGATGTTATCTACAAACTTAAATGTCTGTTTGGCTTTAGTTCTATTACTTTTACTTCATGTTTAAACATTTTGACATTGTAAAAGATTGTAAAGAATCTGATGGCAAATAAATAATTTGTTGTTATTATTATTATTAGTATATATTCTGTGCTCAGCTAGAGGAAACATTTTCAAAGTTACCAAGCTATGATACCAAAATCCTTCTTGGAGATGCTAATGCTAAGGTAGGAAGAGAAGCCATGTGGGAGAGTGTGGCTGGCAAACACAGTCTACATAATATATCAAATGACAATGGAATAAGACTGCAAAGCTTTGCTTCTTCGATGAATCTGTACATTGTCAGTACTAAATTGCCACGTTAAGATATACATAAAGTAACATGGACATCACCAAATGGAAATACAAAGAAGCAAATCGATCATGTTCTGATTGATAAAAGACATATCAGTACAGTAGTAGATGTAAAAAGTAAGAGAGGGGCAGAGTGTGGTACAGACCATTACTTGATTCTAACAAGACTTAGACAAAGAATAAAGATTGAAAAAAGAAATGTTAATAAAATAACAGAAAGACTGTATCTGCATGAAGATAAGAAAATAGAGTTCCAAGTGAAAATCTCAAATAGATTCAAAGCTCTACTAACAAAAGAAGATGAGGAAGAGACACAAGTAGAGACAATGTGGCAAACCTTCAAAAAGAACATAAAAGAAACAACAAATGAAGTTTTTATACAGAAAAAGAACCCAAAAAAACCCTGGTTCAATGAGATGTGCAGAGAATTAGTAATTAAAAGAAAGGAAGCAAAAAATAAACATCTAAAATGCAGAAATGCTGAAACTAAGGAAACATACAGAGAAATAAACTTGGAAGTAAATAAAACATAAAGACGAGAAAAAAGAAATTTTATAAATAATAAACTAACAAAGGCGGAACAAGATTTAACAGTGAATAACACTAAGGAATTTCACAGAACTGTGAGATTTTTTCAGAAAGGTTACAGTCCTAAAGTAATGGGAGTAAAAAACAAAGATGGAAATACAGTAGTGGAAACATCTAAAATACTTCAAAGATGGAAGAACTACTTTGAAGACTTATTAAATGCTGATAATAACATAGAAGATGAACAAGAGGTGAACATAGAGGATGTAAATCAGGAAGATGTTTTAGAACCAACTATAGAGGAAATTGAGAAAGTGATGAAAACATTAAAAAATGGGAAGGCACCAGGAGAAGATGGAATACCTATTGAAATAATCAAAAGTGGTGGTATTAAAATAATGAAATTCCTACATACAATGATATTGAAAATTTGGAGAATGGAAGTTATGCCAGTGGAGTGGCAAGAGAGTGTGATAATACCACTATACAAAAAAGGAGATAAGCAGGAATGTACAAACTATAGAGGATTTAGTATATTAGAGAGATAGGACATCAGCAAACTTACCTTAAAGGACAAGTTCACTAACATCAGAGTAGTAGTCACAAACACAAAATATACATAATCTCACAAATTTTCAACACCACAGGCATTTTCTTCAGGTGAGTAGAGGGAGAGGGAGAGAGAGAGAGAGAGAGAGAGAGAGAGAGAGAGAGAGAGAGAGAGAGAGAGAGAGAGAGAGAGAGAGAGAGAGAGAGAGAGAGAGAGAGAGAGAGAGAGAGAGAGAGAGAGCTATAGAGAACTATAGAGGAATATCACTACTTAATTGTACATATAAAATACTGTCAAAGCTAATATTAAACAGACTAAGAAGATACGGAGAAGAAATAGTAGGAGAACAACAAGCAGGCTTTATGAAAGACAGATCAACTACTGACCAAATATTTATTATTAAAGAGCTGGCCTCAAAATACTGGGAATATAACAAAAAACTATATATATATATATATTATTCATTGACTTTAGAAAGGCTTATGATAGCATTGTGAGATCAAAATTGTGGACATATCTAAGACAAAAAAACATCCCAGAAAAGATAATTAGACTAACAAAAATGTCTGTTGAAGGCTCAAGAGAGAAAGTAAGAATAGAAAGAGAATTTACAGACACTTTTGACGTTAAAACAGGGGTAAGACAAGGAGATGCGTTGTCACTACTGTTGTTCAACCTCGCTCTTGAAGAAACACTGAAAGTGACAAAATCGGTACAAATAGGCGCAAACGTTGAGGGTATAATCAATATTTTAGCATTTGCTGATGATGTGGCATTAGTAGCTCATAGTAAAAATGATCTAAAAACGCTAGCAGGTGTCCTGTTAAAAGAAGCCCACAAAGTAGGTCTTCAAGTGAATGAAGAAAAAAACTAAATATATGAAGTTAGGGAGACAGGCAGAGCCAATCAACTCAACACTGGACGTAATGGATTACAAATTTTTAGCCACTGAAGAGTTCAAGTATCTAGGAGTTACTTTGACTAGCCAAAATAAAATGGGAGAGGAAATACAAGTCAGAATTAATGCAGCAAATAGATGCTACTGGAGTCTCCTGAAACTATTCAAAAGTAAACTACTGTCAAGACCCACAAAAATAAGAATGTATACAACTATTGTACAACCTGTTTTATTATATGGATCTGAGGTGTGGACCCTAACAATGTTTAACAAAAAAAGATTGATTACATTTGAAAACAAAATTTTAAGAAGAATATATGGACCTACCTATGAATCAGGAGTGTGGAGAATAAAAAAGAACAGAGAGCTTAGAGAACTGTACAAGAGGCCTGATATTGTGGCGGTGGTTAGAAGCAGAAGAATAAGATGGCTTGGTCATGTGAGGAGACGGGAAGAAGAAAAAATGATAAGAAGGGTATGGATGGGGAAACCAGCAGGAAGGCGACCTCTAGGACGACCAAGAATAAGATGGGATGACCAAGTGGAAGAGGATGTGAGAAGTCTTGGTGGAGACATCGAAATGGCAGAGGATAGAGGATTGTGGAGGCAACTTGTTGGCGAGGCCAAAAATCACCTTGGATTTGAGTGGCCACAGGAGTAAGAGTAAGTATTATTATTAGTAGTAGTAGTAGTAGTAGTACCATAAAGGCCAATTTGTTTTAAAGTACGTGCGAACCGAAGTAGCATTGAATAATGGCAATGTGTTTACGGGGGATTGTTGAATATAATAAACAGATTACGACTTATTACATAAAGTAAATTTTGGTAAATGTACATATCATTATCATATGATTATTTGTATTCTTGTAATAAAAACAAGTTTTTAGAAAGCTATCCTTGAAACAAATAGTTCTTCACTCGCCCTGAATTCATAATTATTATAAATATAAAGCTATAACAATCCATACACCCAACACAATCTTTAAATTACTGAGAAAATAATTAACATTGTAGAATTTCAGCCCAAATGCCGCAGTGTAGTCTTCTTCCCACAATTTTGCGATGAAATTCTTGATGAAACTTTCAGAAGCTATATAATTGCTGATTAAGAGAGAATTATAATTTTGAAGTATGTTTTAAAGAGGGGAGGTCTGAATCTACGATGTCTGAGGTTCATCAGTTTATGAGGTACAGTTAGTTGATTCAATGCCATTAAGTGAAGTGGTAGTTCGCTTTCCTGTATCTCATATATACTGAAAACGAAGTTAGCAATATAAATAAAACAATTAAAAAACACTTGATGTGACTTATGAGTATTAATTACCAGAATGTAGTACAATACCTTTGAGTAAAAACTTATAATGTCTTATTGTAGCATCTAAAAACTTTGGTTTCAAGCAGAAGCATACATGCAATGGAATTTCATTCTTCATAGCAAGCTTTTGAGCAAACAGAAGAGCCCAGTTGTCTGAAATCACAAGTCAAAAATACTTCAGTATTAAACATAAATAATGTTTTGTCCTTATTTCAAGTTTGATAAATATTAATCAAATCAACCAAATTACAAATAACAATTCTATAACAAACATGGTAATAAAACATACCATTTATATTAGGAAAATAAGTCATGCAACAATAATAAAACAAACAACCAATTAAATATACTAGCCGACACCTCTGCACGCTACGCGTGCCAAGCCCGTCACTCACTGCACTCATCATTATTACAAACCCCATTGTTTACATTTAATCAGGTGATACAACTTTTTGTAAATTAATATTTACATTTGAACAGCTGTTACTTTTTTATTCTTATAAATATCTCTCCATGTTATTCTTATGGCCGAAAAACAAACTTTGAAGGCTCCCCGTGCCCTTCAAGGTGAAAAATTCAAAGAATTAAGACCTTGTTGCAACTACAAACAGCTTCACGTATTATATATATAATATATATATATATATATATATATATATATATATATATATATATATATATATATAAGGATGCTGTATGTAACAAATGTAAACAATGAGTTTAATTGTACACAGATTTAACATGCTGACCCCAAACTTATATTAACTTATAATATATGTACATAATAAATAATATTGCAAACATTAATCTCAGACAATGTTTTGCCAAGTCATCAAATTCAATGAGGAGGTCACCAAGGTGCATCCAGTGTGGCACCCAAGTAGATCTGCCAAAGGCATTCACAAAGTTCCAGAGAGCTAGATGGGACTCAATCTTCTGCAAATATAATGAGTAACACGGTTTTGAAAGCTCTTCAAAGTTTTTGAAAGTATCAAATTCCCCATCACATTGAAGTGATTTATCAGGATTGCCCACATATTTTAAACAAACGTGACAAATATCAGTTGGAGATTTAACAGGGATTAGATGAGTGTTGTAAGTTTATATAGTATATACTGAATCAAAACTGCTACTAACATGAATAAATGAATTTTGTACATGACCTAATTTAGGTTTAAACTAATTTGCAACTAACATGCAATGCTATTTGTCCACTTTGGACCTTAGTGAAAAATATTTGTGCCTCCAAAAATTGAAAATTTGTTGCAGTTTCTCAACTTGTATGTCATTTTTATATCGATGAGCTAGTCAATGGTTATGCTACTGACAAGCAGACAAACTGGGCTAACCAACTTTGAGGTTAAAACTCAAAGATGTACTTGAAAAACATATTAGTATTAGTTCAAGGAAACTAAGAGTTCAAAATCTAAGAGGTTCTTAGTGTGTACGTACAAGAAAAGCAAGCAATGATCAGGTAGATAAACATCCGGAAAATATACAAAGCAAATTCAGTAAACACAACAACATAGTTACCAATAACTTTCTTCTTCACATTTTGACGACACTGTAATAGTTTAAATCTGGCATTTATTACTGTATGAAATTATGCTATCAATTTCGTGTAACCTGAATATATATAACACAGAAAAGTAGAATGTCACATTTTCACAAACTTACACTTAGATGTTCTAAATATATGGTTAAAATATAACATTTTTGACCAAGCCAACATTTTTTCATAAGTACTATTGTTGACTTATAAATACAATGATAATGACCAAACTTGTATGGGTGGGAAGGGGAATGGGTAGAAGGTGGGAGGGAGCATGTATGTATAAATCAACCCAGACACGTATGGTGGTGAAGACCAACCCTGATAAGTACTGTGGTAATGACCCACCCGCCCACCCATAAATTGATTAATAATCAGCATTCATCAGTTAAAGATGTGTTTACCTTGAACTCGTTCGTCCCGAAACATCCAATACGCTACTCCTTGTGCCCAGTCAGGGACATCTTTAGCAGATGTTAAGATTCTCACACGTTTCTTGTTAAATTTGTACTCCAGAACTGACTCAGCAGTCTACAATCAAAATTTTAATGTAGCACATATTTGTCTGGACATGACATTATAAAACATTAAAAAATAATGATAACAATCCAATAAAGTTAAAAAAAAAGAGATATGATATAAATATAAGGCTTTATTTCAAATAATCATTCTCATCAAGTTTCAATGTTGTACGACTTGCTTGTATGGAATTGAGTACACTAAGCAAGATAATATGATGAATTGAAAGTATAATAAAGCCTCACTAGGTCTATGCTTTGTGGACCCAAAGGTTGTTGAGTTTGGTAGTTGTTGAGTTAATCCAGAACAATGAAATTTTGAGTTACACCATAAATTTACCATTACTTACATGTAAGCTTATATGGTTATTGTATCTGCAAAGAGATCTCAAATATCCAACTGGTTCCGCATTGTGTGTATTCAATACATAATCTAAAGCCTTGTATATTCCTTCAAATCGGAATTTACAAAACCTAAAGCCAGTTAAATTTTCACCCTGTCAGCCACTGACTGTCGAGTTATTGAGTGTTGAGTTCGTAAAGTTGTACTGTACTGTCTTCAGCATAAATACTATGTTCATATTATTATTAGCTTACTGCATACTAAACCTTGATAGGAGGGTTTTGTATTATATTCGTGAAATAAAAATATTTAAAGCATGATTGTTATAACAAATGAACCAGAACAGTATTAAACGTGTTAAGGGGGTAGGTGCGCCCTATCTTCCGTAATGTTAACATATGTACCTTTTTCTCAGAAAGTAGAAAAGATATTTCATTTCTGTTTTTTTTTACCTGATACATTGGCCTTTGTTACATAAACTACGGGTGTAAAATCTAACTTTGGAATAATTATAAATTTTTCACAAAATTTTAAAAAAGTCTATAAAATTTTTTCAAATTATTTTCATTTATAATTTTTATTAAATTTTATTCTTTGTTAATTTTGAAATTCTGCTTATGTAACTAAATTACATATATAACCACAAAAAGTTTTATCTTGTTACCATTAGTAGTTTTTGAGAAAAAGGAACATATGTGTAAAAAAACACAACTTTCGGAAAATCGCAATAAACCAAAATAAATACAGTTTTACTAATAAAAACAACACAAAAACTTACATTAATAAAACCCTGGTGCATATGATGGTTCCTTCCCTTAATCTTCTTCAAATTTATTACTATAATTACTATATGCACTATTATTACTACATGAAGATGATATTAGTGTAATAAATGAAAACACAATGTGTGGCACTCAGAGAGATGATTTCAATAGCAAATCGAGTATGACACTTTTAGAAAACTAATTTTTAAGCACATTTAGAAAATAATAAATAATTAGTGTTATATACCGTTGGAAAGAGGACATTTTAAGCTATAAAATGGTGAAAAAAAACATTTTTCGATAAAAATAAAAATTTTCTGTGCACCTACCCCCTTAAGGGAACTAATTTATTTATAATTTTTTTGTACATACACTGTTCCTTTCTTCTTCAAGGGCTTTGATGAGATTGCTGTTGTCAGACTTAAAACCAGTGCTTGATAGTTTGGGTTTCTTGGGTGAAGGCTCATTATCTGCCATTTTTTGGCTGAAAATATATTAGAAGAAAAATTAAAATATGAATACATATTGTAGATTTAGAGAGAGAGAGTGAAAGTTAAATGTTTATTTTCAATGTTCTATGTATAGTTGCATTTCCTGAATGGTTACAATTGGATAGCTAAGCTTACAGTACTTGTCAAATTCATTATTTATAGTCAGACACACATATCAAATTCATTATCTATACTCAGGAATACTTATCAAATTAATTATCTATAGCCAGGCACAGTTATCAAATTCATTATGTTTAGTCAGACACCCTTATGAAATTACTTAAAAATCTGTTGCGTCACCACCATAAAGTGGTATATAAGTGAATAGTTGAGTACATGCAACTGACGCATCTTTTGATGCAATATAATGGAGACAAACAACTGACGATATTAAATGTACGAAAAGCACATAAATGTCAACAAAACCAAATTTATAGATTTTGATTTTTCAGGCTTTGAATTAAAATATTATGAAGTAAATTTAAAATCTCCTCCTACAACATTGTCTTGTCCTACGATCATTTAGAGGTTCAAAACAATTCTGACGCTTACTTTTTTAAATGTATTTAAATACTTTTATTGCATTTTTTCTAACAGCTTTAGCACCTGCGAATTGTTTTCACTATGTTAACAAGATGAAATCGGCCGGCGTTGGGTCAGGCAAGTAGGGAGGGTGTTCTTCCGTGGTAATGCAGAGCTTGACTAGGTAGTTACGTATTTAGAGGGATCGATATGCAGGGGTATTGTCATGCAGCAAAATCCAATTGTTTTCTGCTCATTTTTCAGGCCATTTACTCCTAATGGCATCTTGTAAGTGCGTAAGAACTTTTGTCTTGAAAAATTTACTTCATATGCAGTTTCATGAATCGTTATTCTTCAGTTTTCATGGACAGTTTGCCAAACTCGCTCATTGTTGTCATCTGTGGTTACAGTAAAAGGGCGTCCACTACAAGAGTCATCTTTAATGTTAATGTGGCCTTCACGAAAATGTTCGTGCCATTCGTAAAATTGGCTTTTCTTCATCGCCTCAACTCCCTACTCATGTTCGAATATTTTAAGCGTCTTAGAAGCTTAGAAGATGACTTTTGAGTTAAAACACAAAATTTTATTAATCAATTTTCAATCTAAACACGCAAATACACGAAAAGCTTTCTCCACAGGAGAACAATGGTGGCTACACTACTCATATCCCTTCTCCAGGAATAAAACTAACTCATAGACAACGAAATTCCCACCGGCAACGACACTGTGTGTCTCTGGATATTGATTTCGGGAACTTTTTGACTGTACCTCGTATACTTACTTGGTTACTTGTAAACCATAACTGATGGAAGAAAAAATATAAATGTTAATGTCTTGAAATATTTTTATTTATTAATTCTGAATATTGGTTTCTGTAAATATTTTAATTTGCAAAAAGTTAAAAGCGATAGAGGCTTGAATTATGGTAATGTGTATATTTGTAATATCTCTTTTAGTGTTATTACAATATTACAAAAGCCAATATCTTTTTGTTGGGCCCATCTTGAAAGAGTACAG
The DNA here is from genome assembly GCA_035578905.1 of Stictocephala bisonia. NCBI lineage: Eukaryota > Metazoa > Arthropoda > Insecta > Hemiptera > Membracidae > Stictocephala > Stictocephala bisonia. Next base: position 174,818 of record JAQJVL010001097.1, on the reverse strand, counting down.
TATGAGTAAATTAAATTGGTTTCCTTTCACAAACTTAAAAGCATGTTAAATTTAGATATATTTTATAATAAGAAAATTCAACCTACCATTTAAGAAATTTTCTAAGACTCTAACCTACAAACTTATATGTAGGTGGTACATCTGTTGATAAAATATGGCAAAATTAAAACAAAACAAGTGATTGTTACTCCTACACAAATGCATTACAATATAAGTACAGAAATGTGCAAATATTATGGTGATTGATTTAGGTAAACCACGTTTATTACCTTCAGACCCAAATGGTTTACCAAAATGTATCACCATACTACTTGTACCTTTCTGGACTTATTGCACTAAAAATTATTGACTGTGATTAATTTGTGCTATGTGACTCTCACTTGTTTTTGTATTTCTAAAAACATGTAATACACTGATTCTAACTATTCAAAAATAATTAAAACGGACTTCTTAGAATCAGTTAAATTACATTAAGTCAACACTTTTTGATCTACTTGTCCAATGTATTTTTATCGTATGACTGGTCTGAATTGCCCTACACATGCAATTAATATTACAACAATAGCTTGTAATATATTAAGCTAAACAGAACTTAACCCTAAAAGAATTATTTATTTTAGCAATGCTCACTAATAAGATGAATTACACTTTCTGACCCAGGTTGGTATTTGCAGCAACAGTGTGGAGCGAGTATGTCCACACACTGTCTTATTAAGCAAGAGAATGACTATCCAATGCCAAAGCCCACAGATTAACATTTCTTGAATTTTCCTAACCAAATAATTTAGAATTATTCTTAAGTAGGAGCTAATATACTTTTGGGGAGGCGGGTTACATAAAAAGCAAGTAAATCTACATCTTATTTTAGTGTAACTTAAATAACGCCAAAATATTTTAAGTCTAATAAAAAGCTCCAATGTTTTAAAGTAAGATCAAAATTTGAATTTCAAATTAAACCTTAGCGACTCTTTTTTATTCTGTGCCAGTTGCTTTGTGCTCTGAATGGTTTGGCCTGTCTCGACCATAAGTTTAGTACACTAACCGTAAATAGTCTAAGACAATCTACTATATAAAAAGAATCTTAGCATAAATGAATACTACTGATCTTGAACTTGATCAGTAGCCTATGGTTTCTGTATAAACTATTTTACAAACATAAATATTTTGGATTTAGTTTTCTAGCTGCTTTATAACAAACTAAGCGCAGATAAAGCTCTGTTTTAACTTAACAATTAGTTAACAACAATTAGTTATTAGTTATTTATTAATTATTATAACAACAATTAACAATTAGTTGTTTTGCCAATACATTCATTTTACCCTAACTACAGTTTAAGGTTGAGAGGAAGAGAGGACTCAATAGTCTTAACTCGGCCTTTAACCCTAGCTGTACTGTCTGGTTTTACCAGCAATACACACCAGATTTGTGTCACTTTGTAAGTCTTGGGATTATTTTTTTTTTCACCTACTAATAAATATCAAACTATATGTTGTTATATATCATTATTTTCAGAATTTAACGAGAAATAAAAATAAAATAACATCACATTTTTTTTAACTGTTCAAAAATTAAACAAAAATAAAAAAGACAAAAATTGCGAAATTTTTGAATTTTTTTTTCGTTTTACCCCTGAAATGTGATAATAAACAAATGTTTCCATGGTAATCGATATGTTTTTTCTATAGAACAGTTTATCTACTTCAAAAATACGTATAATATGATATACTTTATTCAATGAATATTCTCAAAATATTGCAAGCAGTAAACACAAACAATAACACAAATCAGCTGACGAAAAATACTGTTGATGTTGTAGCAAAGAAAAAAAATAGCTGCTTCACTCAAATTGTTGTCATAGAGTACCAAATTAAAGTATGCTTCTTTCTGCACATTTTGAGTACTATAACAACCGTTCCATACCAATAGATGACTCAATAACGGCAAATTACGAAAGGCATGCACATCGACGTCAGAGGCGTCGACGGTATCGGCAAGCAGGTGCCGATCGACGCCTGAGACGTCGTTGGTACTGGTAGGGTTAATAAAGACTTCATTCATAAAAAATCATTTATCCGTTCAACCACACATTTGAAGATACTACTTCAAGTTTGCATGTAGATGCTTCATATAAAGCCTGAACTACCTGTCTGTAAAGTTTCTTGAAATGTTATTCAAATTCAAAATGGTGACAGTAAAAATTGAAAGACTCACTGCTTTTATATAGGTGATACTACGCTACATTCATGCTTAATGTGTATAATTTAACTCACAGCATGCTGACAAAATGTCTGTTCAGAGGATAATTGGCTCTTCACATTATCACTACTTCATTCTGATGTGAGCCCAATGTTACCTGAACAGTATATATATATATCTACAGTGGTATACAGTTGAATATGATTGTTGATGTGTTTAGTTTGTGCACTTTGGTTTACAAAGTTACAATTCTACTTACGAGTTAAGAGTTTTCATAGGTTTTTTGCTATAAATTATACATATATATATATATATATATATATATATATATATATATATATATATATATATATATATATAATTTTTGGAGGGGAAAACTAGGCCAATGTTTTTTGAAAATCCAACATTTTAACCTATTAGGCCTAATGAAGAAATTTGACAACTTCGAGAGGTAACTAGAGTTGGCTGTATTTTCAAATATTGGAAATCACGTATTCAAAAAAAAATTTGAAAAACTAATGTCACAACTTCTATATTTTTGACATATATCCGTTAATTTAAATGGTATCATAATGATCTTTTGTATTTTGGTTTTATTTGTGCCGAATAATTCAAATTTGAATACTACTTTGGTCTATAACATTATTTATCCAGGTAAAAAGGAAAAATTACTTTCATGGCAAATAGCTCTTAGCAGCCATTACACGATAATTATATACACCAACTACTAACCATAAAAACTAAATTCACCTATATTCCTGCCGGAGTGACAGCCAGCAGGCCTTCACAGAGACCAGGCACACGAATTTAACACAAATTATGAATTTAAACCACGTATTTTACGGGAAAATAAATAAAAAACCAATGTCACAACTTTTAGTATTGTTGACATTATTTCTATTAATTTAAATGGTATTTCAATCATCTTATTTATGTGTTTTTTGCACTGATACCAAACAATCAGCCCATTGAAAGGGATTATGGGGAAAAACTTGAAAAAGTATGTGATTTTTCTAAATAGGTCTAATTAGGCTTAATTACAAAATGTTTTCAAGTCCCACACAGTAAATCCAAATATCAACACAGAAACCTATTAATCTTTAGCCTTGGCTATGCCTGTATTAAATAACTAGGCTTAAACCATCACTATCATTACCAAATAACACCAATAGAAAATATTATCACCTTTTTCTAATTCTTGTTGCTGGCGAAAATGGCAAATATCAAACCAATAATAGTAGACAACCTATTTAATTACAACCTAATTCCAAGGTAATATAAAAATACTAATTACACCTACAAACTAGAGCATACAATTTATTGTTTTAACACAGTATGTCAGTATAGTAATCACAATTCACACTTCACGACTTTACAAGTTTGTTATTTATTTTAGAGATGGGCCAAAAAGAACGGAACAGTCTTATTGGAACTGTTCTCTAGAGTTAGTTGTTCTGTTCCGGAACAGTTCACCAGAAATGACTGTTCCGGAACAGTTTGCTGAAGACGGACTCGTTTGAGTCTAACTCGTCACACATATGCACTTCACCAGAAATAGAAATGACTGTTCCGGAACAGCTTGCTAAAGACAAACTCGACACACATCCGGCCAATAAACAATGAATAGTTTAAACTAGTCCGATTCCGGACCGCATGTCTTAGTATAATTTACTTTACCATTTTACTCATAGTAAATTAACGTTTTGATTTTGTTATTTTATCTACTATTTTTTTTGTATGTACCTCTTCATCATTATATTAGTTTTCTAAAATATGTATTGAATTTAAACATGGGAACTCATTTTTACAATTTTACTTTCTTGTCTGTTGGGTTATCAATAGACTTTTTCTTTTGTCCAAACAGTTGTATATAAGTATATATGTATTTTATAACTATTCTGAATTCTGCAAATAATAGGCCTGATGTTGTATTATAAAAATAATGTATAGATTTTATTATATTTGCTGTACTTTCATGTTTTTTTTATTTAGGAAATAATGGTATGTCTTAGTACTATAATTTACTTTACCATATTATTGATGGTAAATTTACGTTTTGATTTTGTTATTTTATCTACTATTTTTGTTTTTCTGTAACTGTTCATTATTATATTAGTTTTCTAAAATATTTATTGAATTTAAACATGTGAACTAATTTCTACAATGTTACTTTCTTGCCTTTTGGATGATTAATAGGCATTTTCATTTGTCCAACCAGTTTTGTATAATTATAAATGTATTAAAAGCAAGAATTTATCCAAATATGATTGATTTAACCCACTTTAGAAATATAATTTTTTTTTTTTTTTTGGCAGAGAAATGTTTTTACTCTTAGACTCAGGGTTCCAAACGATTCCGATTCCGAACACTCAGGAGTTGGATGAATCTAGCTGGTCTTGGTTACAATCTGACTGTTCTTCATAAACTGTTCCGGAACAGCTTTACGGAACAGTTCAATTCCTGGAGTTGTTCCGGTTCCGACTGTTCCGCAAATTAACTGTTCTTGCCCATCTCTAATTTATTTTGATTACGCAATTATGGATAGGATATCGAAATCAATACTATCGAGGTATCGATATTTTGTTTTCGTTTCCGAAAGTATCGATATCTTGATATCAATATTCTTTATTCGATATAATAACGAAGTACCAATATTTGTGTTCGATAATATCGATCTTTTAAATTTTTGACTTGTACAATTTAGGGGCTACTGTGGCAGAGTGGTTAACGAACTTGATTTTCCTGATTCGATTTCCGGTACAGGCACTAGGAAAATTTGCCCCTCAAGTTGTTGATATATGTTATTGTTAATGTTTAGTCTAAGTACTCTACGTAAGATCTTGATCTTCTCTGTAGTAACTGGAATTAAACGTTCTAATCATGGCTACTTTACACTTAACCATATCTTAAGTGTGTAATACAATTTAAGTCATTTTAATAAAGAATTTGGTTAAATACAATGCAGTGTTGTTATTTCAATACAAACCAAAACAAGATGGTGTCAGAAGAAAAAACTAAAATATGTGTAAGCCATGATTAAGTTTAGCAAATACGTATTATACTAACAGAATAGGCTCCAGTCCGAGGCGTAATTTCAGTTGAAATAAGCTTCCTAATTACAAATATGTTCTCATCAAATTCAAGTACTCTTAAATTAGAAGGAAATGTTTCCTTGAATTAGCAGAGCATCTTGGCGAGGCCGTAGACCAATCTCTCCCAAGAGGCAGCAAGCCGAACTCTCCCACGAGGACGCAGGCCGAGGTAAGGGGTTAAAGTAAACGCGGAAGACCTCTGAAACGAAATGTATTAATAATCTACAAGGTAGAGCAACAACAAACGATCCTCTGGGAGATATGGATGCTACCTCTTCAGTTTGCAAAATTCAACTGAGCGAAGCTCGGTCTTCCAGTACTTAAATGAGTGATAAATGTGGGTTTTTCTTAAGAAAACAGCATCCAATTCAGAACAAAATGTATTATTTGTTTAAAAGCATGTAAAATATCAAAGAGGGGTAAGTCTTATATAAAACATACAAAGAGATTAGAACAAATATTCTTCCCCTGCAGAGTGAAAAAACCATTTGTCTATAGTTTTGCTTGTTATTCGATTTCTTGCCGGATTTGTCATATTTCCGACGGCACTGATGTAGATATTGACGATTAATACTTTAGAGCGACTACACTTAGGACTGGATAGGTCCCTGTCAAATTGGTCAAAAATTGAATAGGGAATTTACTAGGAGCCACTTCTGGAGGCTAATTAAGATAAAAAGATAGTTCATAAGGAAGGTCCGACGTGGTTCCTGCTGAAATCAAAGAACCCATTCTCTCCCAGGTTTTTTGGACTAGTTTGGCGTGATCAGAAAAAAAGGAGGTTAAGTTGAAGCTTCCCCTGAGTCCGAATCGGAATTACTAGTCTGATGTGCAGGCGACTGCATTTTCTTTAAAACTTCTTTGATTTCATGCATGGCTTTGGCTGTTGACTCTGGGCCTCTAAAATGTTTTCCATCGAGGAATTAATACAATAAAGTACTAACTGCTAGTGTTGAAAGATTTTCCACCATAAGTAGTTTTTTCCTGGCTTCTAAGATTGCCTCTATAAGATTATTATCAACCTTAGATTGTGGTGATAAACTAACAACTTTGTTAGGCAAGTTAGTAGCTATAAGGATAGTAAGCTGGCAAAGGCGTACTTATCACCTGATATTTGGTTTGTGGCTGCTTGCAGGGGTTAAAGTGGTTAGATAATTTCTTGCAAGTCTTGGTTTTTGACAGCAGATGTCATACTTGGAGCTGACGTGTGGCGATGTACTATGGTGTTTAATAGGTTTAACTAAGATGAAGGAATCTTTTTATCATCTCATAAGCAGACCTTCATCTTGTTTCTACACTTTGTATGAACTTTAGGTCGGAAGCCCTAACACTGTGTTTGAACCAAGTTACAATTATTTTAACTTTTTTAAGCAAAGATGCAAACTCTGCCACAGACTCAACAGACTGATAAAATACTAAATTCAGCGAATTGGCAAAATACATCACATCTTTCTTTTTACCAAAGGTAATACACAGCTTTTACCATATTGGCTACCCCATCAGTTACAAAACTATGAACATTTTCTTGTTTCAAGTTCCAATTTTCTAAAATGGTAATAATTTCTGCACAAATAAATGTTATTCTGAAGTATGGCTTTGGTCCTGCTCAAATGCTCCAAGAGTACAAGAAACTAATTTGGCATTTACCATAAATGCACTATACCGCATAATAAACTTCTTGTTTAGTGAGTTTCTGTCCAAAATCAGTAGTGACAGAAAAGCTGTCAATCGATGAGAGTTTAGTCTTAAAAATTGCAGATGTAATACATTGTATTTTTCATCTACAAAATATGTTTTAATATTTTTTTGACTACGTACCTTATAATGAGGTGCAACTACTTTAAATAGGTAATTTCAAAAAAAACTTGGTGCTCTACAAGGAAAATGGAAGATATACTTGACAAAGAAGATATATAATGGCATTGATGTTATGACAGTTTGACGCTTACCGCCTTCTTGGAGAGCAGCTATCATTCCAAAAGACTCGTCTAGTGTTGATTGAAGTTTACCTGTCAAGTTGCCAGTTTTTGAAGTCGACAGTTTCTGAATTTGTACTTCCCCTTGGATTGATCTTATAGGACTTGCAGATATGTCTTCGTTATTATCTAAATTTTCACTACTTGCCGTTGCTAAATGCGTTTTTGAGTTGCTGCTAATTGACAATGATGGGTGTCCTTTGTTTGTATGAGCCTTGCAAGTTGATTGGGTTGCCTGAAGTTTTAACTCCGCGACCATGTGTTTTACATTTGGTACTTTAATCATCAATGGAAACAAAATTAATCTACTACTTTGATTTTGTTGGCACCATAATAATATTATTAAGAATTAAAAAGAAACTAAAAAGTATATTAGTGAACTAAACGTTGACTCACAAAAACTTATAAAACACTGTAAAAAATAAGAACTAAAACACAACTAAACTTATAAATTAAAAATAAGAATTAAAAATGCAATCACAGCCACTATGACGTAACAAACGACAAGCCGAGACGACGACGAGACAAAGACTATAGTGGCACTGGAGTGTGGATTTAAGAAACGACTGTTTTTCCTAAGGCCAACTATACGTTGCCTGTTTACATGTAAGTTACTCTGACAGTCTTGTAATATTACAGCTAGTTTGAATAAAGAAGAATATTGTTTGTAAGGAAGTTTTATGAAGACAAAACCAACAAACACAGCAGATTTATTTACAGTTTTAAAATATTTGAAAATATAGCAAGAAATCATTATCAAGCGTAGACTAGTACACCATAGCGAAGCACAGGCAGTCGGCTAGTCTCTTTATATAACAGAGAAACTCCTCAATCACTCATCACTAACTCTCCACTTCTCGTAATCCTACAGAGCTGGATTTTGTCATTTCCCATTCTTTCCGGCCATAACTGACAGCACCGTTGCCTACTGTCAAACACAAAACCAAGCAAAGTTGCCAACCTAGCCCCTTGCACTCTGGGAAAATTTGTTTGTTCTATCCATCAGCTCTTGTATCCAGCCCGGAAGGTGCAGAAACTGTCCCTAAAAGATTGTTCTATAAGAATAACATTAGGTTTATTTTAGTAAATTAATAACCATGTTTATTATTTTTTTCTTTGTCATTCTATCAACGCCAGAGGCATTTTTACTTTGTGTACATACGTTGTTAAGGGACAACGGTCCAAACTCATCAAGCAAATTTATAAGTGGACCTCCCAGGATTTAAACTCGAGACACTCTGCATAAGAAGCAGACGTGCTAACTACTCTAGTATGTTTGAAATTTATCCTGCGGGTGCATTGAGAGTTTACAATTGATTAAAAATTAATTACAGTTTTTACATGTATTTTCTGCATACAATTACGTGTAACAAGTTATATTTAAATATAAACATGAGTTTGTGTTTCTGACAGTTTAATTGTGGTTTAATATGTGTATTGAATGGATCACAGTGCTAATATCTCTAACAGTTTACTAAGTTTATTGGTGAGAGAACTTCCCCCTGCCTGTTATTACTATGCGTGGTGATAAGAATGTAGCTTACCTTTTCCATTCATTGTCTTACATTGTGCATAGCAACACTCAGCATTCCTTTGCCATCAGACAAGCAATAGTAACTCATGTGTAAGTTCAGTGACTTAGAAAGGTGAGTGACATAATGATAGTACAGGGAACAACTAGCTTTCACACGACCACCACAAGACCGAAATGCGCCTTGCGGTTCTGACTGCGAACTGTTAGAGGACACTGAATTGTTCAACTGTCGGTTTCAAGTATTTAGCCATCTACTTCATGCTTTTGGAGTAGATGAGCACTATACGATTTTTAGACTTTTTCATAAGTCTGAATAGTGATTTAACAAAGGAAAGTGGACAAATAAAATTATCTGATACAATTCCATCTGATAACTGATATTGAAACGTTGGCCACAACAACTATGTACCAAAATATATGAATTAAAGTCACGGCTTGGTTTAGAGAAAGAGTAATTTAAACCACTACAAATTAAACTGCTTAAGAAATTAACGACATGCTGTTAGATACTTACAGGGGGGAAATCATTATAAGTCAGTGGGTTTAGGCGTGGAAATGTTATATGCGTTAGGTTTTCGGTCACTAAATCGAACTGAAGTGTGAAGATGGACCTTCAAACTTTATAGCTGATATTTGGACATTATCGGGCTAAACAGTAAGTATAACAATTTAACAATATATTTGATGTTACTGTGAGCCCCCACGATATGATTAGTAATTTGTGAAACTAATCTTTCGGGTATCCACTAACGTTCTAGAAGAATGAGACCTTATCATACGTTCATCATAATTATTTAAATTACATATCACTCATCCTAAAACACTAAAAAGTTCACTGTGTACGAATATTTTTCCATTATTAATTTCATTGTTTGTTTTGTTTGTTATAGTATTTCAAAATAATCATTTTAATGTGGTTTATACGTTATATCTAGTTGGCATTACTTTATATGTACTCAGCAGAAATCTGAAGACTGCCTGACGGACTTCTTACATCGCCTCTTCAATCTATGTCACATACACAGCTGTTTTGAGGTTAAGTGTCAAGTTTTATAATTTTTCATATTTCCTATTCATCTTGAAGCTTAGCCTTTAGACCTCTACATAAATTTATTTTGTTTTTGAGCTCTCTGGATGAGTCGTAGTTTGTGAAAGGTAATATTTAGATTCGATAATGATATAACATGATATATTATGACATAGGCTATTCTACTTCTACCTATAGTTTTAGCACTAGAGTTCCATGCAAGGATATTTTTAGCTTATTTTACTTTAGATAGTTAAAAATGTATAGTTATTTATGTTTTTTCCAAGTTTATACATTCTTTAATTAATTTTCTTTCTTGAACATATCTGAAATTACTTCTTAAGGACTAAACCTACTTTTTCAGACCACAAAATTAGATAATCTTATTTTCAATACATACATAACCTTCTACAGTATATTGTTTTAGATTGAAAGAAGTTTCTATTTTTTTTTCTATTTGTTATGTTTATCATTTTTATCTCAGTATGTTAACCCTTATAGTGCTATGCCGCCTGGCCTATGGATATAGCCAAAAGTGCTAAGCAGTTTCGTGCTAAAATGTAGAGTTTTGGTTAAATGTTCATAGATTCGTTATTTGTTGTCATAGGTTCATACTTTTTGTTTTGTATTGTACTGCAACAAAATAAGCAGAGAATAGCACTATAACAAGAAAAAATACAAAAGTATTTTTTACTTATACAAAAATAATTTTATTTTTCTAATTTTATTTTTGTAATTATGAATAATACAAATATCAAGAGTGCCTAGATATTTGTTTACTTATTTTACTGCAAAGAGCATCTAATAAATAAGAAATTTTATATATTTTCAATTCTTTTTTTTTAAATAAGGAGTATAGAGGTAACAATAAAAATACTGTCCTCGCAAAAATTAGTTGAGAATTTGAAACATTTGTTTTTAACTAACAAGCAATAACCATTCAATCATAACTATGGCATGCAATGTTTTATTTCTATAAAACCATTATTATAATAACAAATTATTATAGTAAATGAGGTATTTTGGTCTTGAATCATCAATAATATTTACACTAATTTCATTTTTTAACTTTTTATCAATAACATTTTGTAGCAAGGAATCGTTCGTGGCGAAGTTTTTATTAGCCATGCTGAAAACAATTAATTTATTATGAATACAGAACAAAAAAGTTCAAAATGAACGTTTTATAAAATGAACTATTTATATGTAATGCTGTTGAATAAGACATTATACAACTGAACAACAAAAAGCACTCTCAGACTTAACAAAACAAACAGACGAACATAACCTCAATTTTCCTTCAGGCGAAAAAATATAAAAAGTCTATTGTCGTAGCCGAATAGCCTTATATCGATTCTCTAATACCTTTAGAATAAAATGACATCGTTAGCGGCCAGTAAAATAAACAAGCCTGTCGTGTATATATATATATATATATATATATAAAATACGTAGTGTCTACTATGTAGATGTATAATAGACGCTGTAGCACTAAAGGGGTTAATATCCTATATAACTTTGGTAAAGTGATGGTTAACTAATATGGTACTTACATCTTCAGAGACATTGAGATATAAAATCATTGCGAGAACACCTTGCCTTAATCATTTTTGTACTTTTCATTTTGTTTGAATCCTTCTTTTGAGTTAATTATTTTCCAGACAGTTTTTTTATATATTAGAAGAACTGATAATTTTATTTCTCTAACATTTATTTTGTAATGTTTACATTTGTTCAGTATTGTACTGTTTTTTCTTTTATCTTGTTGGTTATGACAGATGTATTTATGCTTTTCATGTTTCTAATAAGGCAATTTAGTTTTTTATTTTTCTCGAAGTTGGTTTTAGTTTTTTTACTATTTAGAGTGTTATCTTTTAACAATTGATTAAAATGAGACAATATTACATAAAAAAATATTAAGTAATGTTTTATTTTTTTCTTGAAGAGATAATCTATATATACCTGACCACGCTTTTTTTAGAAAATTAAGAAAAGTGTACATTTTTGGCAGAATTTACAGTAATAATGTATAAAGTTTATTTATTGTAGATCTAGTATTATAATTAATCTATCAATTTTTAGAATTTGACCATCATGGTTAGAATGAAAAGTTATTATGCTTTCAGCAGATAATTTTTATTCTTGTAACTATTTACAAGGAAATTGTCAATAGCTGATTTTATTTTTGAGTTCTTGTTGGGAATTCAACAAAATATTTTGAAATTATAACTCTTCAATAAATTATTTAACATTTGGTGATTTATTTTATCACCAAGAAAATGTATGTGCATGTCTCCAGGAAATATAAGATCATTGCATTTTTTAACAAGGGTGCAATAAGTAGGCTTAAATTAGGAATTAACCCTTTGAGGACCTAAGAAAAAAAGTGCTGCTGAAAATTTGGAGATATGCAAGCCTCTATAAGTTTATGTATACAATATAATAAAGTAGTTTTTTAATTAGCATAATACGTGTTGGTACATATACAGTACAAGTAAACGTCACACAACACAAATTTATTACAATATAAGCACAAAATGCACAAATATACAAATATACAGAGGGATTCACAAAAGAATGAGATTCTTTTGTGAATCCCTCTGGTCTGAGGAAGGTGAGCGTGGTTCACCGAAATCGATCACCGTAATATTTGTGCATTTTGTGCTTGTATTGTAGTATATTTGTGCATTTTGTGCTTATATTGTAATAAATTTGTGTTGTGTGACGTTTACTTGTACTGAATATAATAAAGATACAAGGTTACTTCTTTGACCAGAATGTTTCTAATTGAGTACTTTATCAAAATAAATGTCCAAAAAGTCATCTCATAATTTTTAAATATTTATATTTTATCAAAAAAAGTTTATTTTGTTTTAAATATTTATTTTTTGTACGCTTATAGACCGTAAACAAAAAATATTTTCCTTGTGGGAAACTGTGTTTTTGAAGTCTAAACTTAACTACCTAGAAACATAGAAAACATTATAACAGTCGGATTGAAATAACATGAAATATTTTGTTTGTATTGTCAAATTCGTCTACAGGTATAAATTAACTATCTGTCTATTATTGTCAGTTCTTTTCATTGACATTATATTTCAACAGCTGGCTCCAGACGTCAAAAAAACATTCTCGAACATCTGCGTATCATCCCAAAGACATACAAGTTATCGTAAGCAGTAAATTGGATGTTATATATAATAAACTTTGAATGACGGGATATTGTCATTCGGTCCTCAATGTGAAATTTAGTAATGACCATATTTCGTCATTTGGTCCTCAAGGGAAATAACGTAAATACGAAATATAGTTATGCAGTCCCAAGGTTAAACTACATTAGATCCAGGCAGTCTCTGAAGATCTACTGAAGTAAATTTTTGATTTGATTGAATACAGATTGTTTCAATTCTCAAATTGTGAATGTACAGTATTAAAATTGTTTTTCTCCAAGGATACTTTCATTTAATCTATTTGGAATACATTGTTAAATTTATTTGGAATAAATTAATAAATTGTTGGGCTGAAATCCTTCTTTTTTTAGTCTATTTATGCCAGTGACATTTTTAATTCATTGTACAAACGTTGTTATAGGACAACGGTCCAAACACATCAAGCAAGTTTATATTGGACCTCCCGGGATCTGAACCTGTGGCTCTCTGCAAGCATATTCTTCTCGTGAATATGTTATACACCTCCTTTGTTTATTGTGTTACGGCAGAAATAAGAAATAAAACATTTTACTTTTAAATGTTTAGCTGTTAAAATAATACAGTTAAGTAATAAATCACCTGGAATGGGTAAATGTTATCCAGGCAGCTTTTAGAATTACAATAAACTCTTGTTGGTTTGTCCATGCATTAAAAAAAAAAAAAAAAAACACAATTCCAACAAAAAGTCCAAATGTCTATAAACAAATGCCTATGTAATATATCAGTCATTGTATTTGATTGTATAACAACAACAAAACATCGTGAAGATAGAATTTACAATATACAGTAGACAATTTTTAATCGGTAGGCCTCAACACTGTCAGTAAAAGTTTACTCAACTTAAAAATTGTTGCGAACAGAAAGAATCCCTATGATTTGATAGGAATGCCCTAAGTATATTTTCATCTCATTATGGGCTCAGACCAAACATAGTAAACCATCTTCAAAATTAAAAATGACTACTAATAAGCTGACAATGTTTATATTAAATTGATATGAATTTTATGAAAGTATTTTGTTTTGACATTATTTCTTAGTTTATTTGCTCCCTAAATATCTAACAGCATTTTAATCTATTCATGACAAACATAGAAAAAAATGATAACTTATATTGTCAGTAATGATCAATTTTATATACAAAATAGTTCGAAGCAGCAGTATTTCTCCCCAAAAATTCATTCAATTTCTTTTGTTTGATAAATTAATAGAGACATTGGAAGGTTTGATTGTGAGGTTTAAAATATGAAATTGTTTACTGTAGTTGTAAGATTAGAGTTTTCTGATTTTTTTCTGCATTTAATTATTGAAATTCAAAGAAAATTAATTCTAGTTTTAGCGGAGTAATAGGTCAGGAAACAAAACTGTGTATTGTTTTAGTTTATTTAGAAAACTAGAAATTTATGGAGATCTTACTTTTTTTATAAAAAGATGGTTTCTAAATGCCTCGTCAAATTATTTTGAAATAGACCGTTCATGTTGATAAATATTGTTTATTTTTTTAAATAGTTATAATTGACTGTGGTTTGCAGATTAGTTAAAGACCATTAAATGGATTTTGAGGATGCCGCTAACACTTCAGATTCTCAAGCTGTTCTTGCCGTTGAATTTAATAATCAAGCAACTTTAAGCCATCAAGGAAGTGAAATCATCGACGAACTGCAACTTGACGAAGTAGCAAATAATTGGTAAGACTTTGAATTCAATTATAAAAAAAATTTTGTATAGAATGGAGGTAAATTATGATTTGTCAGTGATGGAGAACATATTAACTGGTTCATTGTATACAACTTTGTTAAGAATTAATATTTTTTTTCTTTACAACGTTAATTACATATATGATTGTTCATCAGACTGCTGAGTGTACAGTATTTCAAAAGTTTTCATTTCATATATTTCAATTTAAAAAATCAGACGATTAATTAAATAAATAATATAACTCCATTAGATTACCATTAAACTCTATAGGATTGTTAGGGTCGAGCCCTTCAAAACCGTACTTAAACTATCCTTGGGAAAAAGTACATAACTGCTTAAAGTTCAACGACGATCAGATGTATGGTGTTGTTGATGGACAAACAGCCAGACATAAATTCCTTTTTATGTATGGATGGATGAAGCTAAAAGAAAACTTACTCTTTCTAATATTATAGAATCTCTATAATATGCTGACTAGTATAAACAGTATTATTTGCATTATATCAGCTGTTGAAATTTTAAAATCATCATTATTTAAAGTCAAACAGCTGTAACTTTTAGATTAATTAAAATCTCTCCATGTTATTTTTACGGCCGAAAAACTTATTTTGTGGGCTTTCTTTTTCAAAGAGTTTGTATGCTCTTCAGGGTGAAATTTTTTCAAAATAAATATCTCCATGAACAACTATAATTAGGGGCAATTTTTTTACAGCTCAAATGTTAAAAATGGTTAATGAATTGGTTAATATGAACAAAAAACTGCTTCACTCATTATATACAAAAGGATATAAGTACATGTGCTTCAAACAAGTAATGATTGAAAGTAAAATTAAAAGTAATGGAAATCTAATTTAAATATAAGATAAGAAAAGATAAATATAAAATAACTTTTTATCAATTCAATATATATTAATTTATACTGAGGATTTTTTTAATAATATCTTTTTTTAAGCTGGACATGATGTACAGACTATTTACTCTAGATGTTTTGACAAATTGAATGTAATTGAAACTTTAAGAGTGTATTTTATAGGTTTTTTATCTGGTGGAAAGAGTCTTTTCTATTCTTTTCTGAAAGGAGATCAAGTAAATGAACTTTTTATTTAGAATAGTCTATTGTACAGGCCTGAAGAACATTCATCTTGCGCAACTACTGAGGCCATTCCATTGCCACCACCAACGAGAAGTTCTTTAACTCTCACAGAACTTGATCCTGATACAACTTTTGCTGATGACCTAGAAGCCTTATTTTCATCCACAGATAGCCGGCCAGATCATCTAGGAGATTTAATAGGTAAGCCAACTAAAACACCACCATCTAGAAGGAATTCCTCTCATGGTTGGTGTAGAAGTTTCCAGATCCGAGTGAAGTGTAAATGCATATAGAAATAAATTTATCAACTTTATTAGCTTGTCTTCCAGCATGAGTGCCAGACTTCCTATTTTTTACAGAGTGCTTCATGGCCAAACTGGTTCAATAGAGGCTATTGGTCCAAGAGTTCCAGAATATGCTTTTCGCTCTAGAGATCCACATGTTTGCTCATACTTTGGAGTATGTGATCCATTGTTCAGATGTGCTAGCATTACAAACTGGCTTCATAACTTACATTTTTCGATAAGTATTATGGTATGTTTCTAAGGATGCTGAAAACAGAATATAACTCTTGACTATGTAACTAAACTCACACTCAACCTGTTTAGTTCCACTTCTAATTGTTGCATGTTTGGGCATCAAAACTGTTTTGTACGCTTGAGAGTTCAACTGGCTGAAATCATTAGCTTGTGAGTAGATTGGTGGGCTGAAACAAAAATATTTTTAAAAAATAGTAAAAAGAAATTTTTTTAGATATTACCAAAATATATTCACTATAAATATTTTTGCTAAAGATTTGGTGACGTTGGTGTTTAGATGTGGGAGCAGAAGCAGGGGTGTGTGGCTTGAGAAACTTAGGCAATACATGTTTTATGAGCACTGGTGTACAGTGTCTCATGGCAACACCAGCACTGGTGCACTGTCTGTTACATCAGCCAGAGCCTATGCCAGCCAAGAACTCTCTCACTTCCCACTTGTCGCAACTCACTCACAAGATCTGGAGTGGACAATATTCCGCTGTTCAGCCATCTGACTTTAAGGAGACACTTGGAACTCACTATCCACAGTTTAAGGACTTCCGCCAGGTAATATATTGAGATCAGTCATTATGTGTATTAAAGAATATTTGAACTATTTCCATTAATGAGGAGAAAAAACTACTTAATGTTTAACTTGATTTGACTGTCTTTTTAATCACAATTATTTGAAAAGAAATAAAAAAAAATGCTTATGAGATATGTAGTTTTAATTTACATTTTAAACGTTTAAAAATTATGTTTCTTGTGAAAGAAACATATTAATTGAAAAAAGTTCCTTTGATCCTCTACATTCAATGATGGAAAATATGCAAATACTTTTTGTACATTATCATAATCAACAAATTAATAAACAGGGTTAACTTGACTTTTTGTTTATTTATTAAATTTTTAGTGTAAATGGGATCTTACTAATATGACAAAAAGGAATTACTGTGTTGTGTTTAGCGAGTATAAATCAATCAACAAATCGTTGTTTTAATTTTTTAATTATGAAAAGTGGAAATTTCATATGCTTTGCAATCTTCTAAAAAGTGCCATTTGAATTTGCTATGTATTTTAATTCCATTTTGTGGGATGGTTAATATTATAATTTTTTTTAGATAATATTCCATTTATTGGATTTTTATCCTAGGTTATTTGTTGACTATTTAATAAATATCAGAAGTAAAGGCTTGCCACATGTATATTGATAGAAGTGAGTTGTATTCTAAACTGACCTGTCGTTATATTCATGGCTTGTGACATATTGTGAATTGAGCTTCAATATAGCCATGGGGAGGCTTGTTATTTATTTATTTATTTTTTTTTTTTGTTTTTATTTATTACAAAACAATCAAATACCTCAATACATGACAAACAGCTAGTCATATATAAATACAGAATATTCCAAAATTTTTAAATATGAACAACTTTTAAAATAATAGTCCCATAACATTTTTACTAATATAACTTTTTTAGACAATTTAAAGGAAAACCTAACAATATCCTATTTATTTAGATCAAATAAACGACGTATGACACTTTTTGTGGTGTGCTGCAGATGGTGCAGGTTAATGTATGCAGCCAATACAACAATGTGACAATCACCTAACCCCTAAAAATGATTATATAAATTAATAAAAATTTTTTTTCTCATTGAAAATAAGAATATTAGTTAAAACAACCTTATTTGTTTTTCTTAAACTCTTGCTATGTTTTCGTTACATTCAGCAATGAAAATACAAAAAGGAATTGTTTAAAACCTGATTTGTATTAACAAAATAATAATAAATCCAAACTAGGTTAATAAATATTGAATAAATTGAAACTAATTTAACGAACTAATTAACTTATAAAATCATTTTTAGGGGTTAGTTGATTGTCACATTGTTGTATTGGCTGCGTACATTGACCTGATCCATCTGCTGCACACCACAAGTGCCTTACCTCGTTAATTTTTTATTCGATCTAAATAAATAGGATATCGTTAGATTTAGCTTTAAATTGTCTAAAAAAAGTTATTTTGAAAGTTATTATTTTAAAAGTTGTTCTTATTTGAACATTTTGGATGGCTGCCATTTTGAATTCCTACTTTAGAAAATTTTGAAATTTTTTTCATAAGTTGGGTTTAATATTATTAAGATGTATATCAAATTTAAAAATTTTACGGTTTTTGAAATGAAAACAAAATGGCGGCTCTGTGAGTAACTGAGGACTTTCGGATAATTTAAATGTGATATTTAGATTCGCTCTTAGCCCAGAATCAATATCTCAAAAGGTCTTTAGAGTTTTTGTATTCTTATACCCTGTATAAGAAGCGAAAAGCTAGAGTAAGAAAACTCTTTTTTCAATTTTGCTACCTTGGCGTGGCCCCCATTAGGCTGAGCTTGTTGTGTGGCAGCCTAGAGTAAGACAGAGTATGAGAGAGGGCAACACGGCTGTCTGGAGAGAGAGAAAGAGAGAGAGAGAGAGAGAGAGAGAGAGAGAGAGAGAGAGAGAGAGAGAGAGAGAGAGAGAGAGAGAGAGAGAGAGAGAGAGAGAGAGAGAGAGAGAGAGAGAGAGAGAGAGAGAGAAGATTGTAAATTGCCATGAGAATGAAATAGACAGGAAATGGCGGATAGGGGTATTGGGTTGGGAGAGGGGTATGTGGCAGAAATTCTCTACCAGTGCTGTGTATTGGCAGCTGCTCTAAGGTCGTTTCGTCTGCTACAGGAAGTCAAACTATTTCTTTATCTCTTTTCGCTTCTTATTGATGTGTATTCATTTGACACCGTTAGGTTGAGAGAGGTGGTTAAACATTGTCAGGTATCACTTAGTGATGGGATGGGAGGGAAAAGGTCACAGAGTGATACACAAATCTCATCAAAACACAGGCAACACATTGCTGCGAAAAGGCATTATAATACAGTAAATTGATAATACAGTAACAGTGAATAATTTACCGTTATCACTTTATGTTTGTACAATTTTGATTATACATTTTTATACAATGTATTATATTTGTGTAAGGTTCCTTTAGAATATTTTTTGTTATAGTTTATGTATTTTAATTCTGACACTGTCATTGATTTTTGTAATCAGATGACAATAAAAATACTATTTTATTTCTATTCTGACAGCAATTATTAAGAAAACTTAGACAAGTCTAAATAATCTCTAACTGTCATAGGATCAAATGACGAAGAAAAAATTGAAAATAAGAAATGTTTAATATTTTATAGTCATCTAAGTTTTAAAAGTTAACTTATATTTTGCCTGCCTTCAATCCTTTTTTTTGTCTACTTCTTTGTAAATTAGGATTAGCTTAGATTAATTCAATTGTAAATGTATTTATATGAAATTCTTTGTTGGCAGCATGACTGTCAAGAGTTTCTGGCTCTCCTTTTAGATGGTCTACATGAACAAATGAACTCGTCCTTGTTGCATAATAAGCTTCAAGATATGTTAGAAACTGTAAGTACTAACCCTAACCTGTAAAAATGCCTTTACTCGCAGGTGATTTTTGGGTAATGAATTTTAAAAACATTGTGGAAAATATAAACATATTATTAATAGAAATATGTACTGTCTTACTTCCAAATGTGTTGGGAATAGTTTACCACATAAAAATTGGTATGTTATGTTAAACATTTTGTTTTATTTTCATAAAATATTTCGATTTTTATAATACAAACGTAAAGTGGGGAGGAGGCTGCCTTTTGATAATGTCTAAAATGTGGTGCCAAGTTTGTAACAATGACTACATTCGCTCATCAGCACTCATCACACTCATTCGAAATCCATATTCGCCCATATCTTGACGATCGGCGTCTTATGAATAAATAAAAAATAAATAAATAAATAAATAATATATAGTTTTATAAAACTGAAATCTTATAACAACAGTAACAATAAGTGAATGCCAAATGTTGTTTCCATAGTAATAAGCATATCCTTTAGCAATCAGTTTTTTAAAAGTAAATTTACATGTACTCACATTTTACTTAGTTATGTTTAGAAAGCTGTTTTGAATAATATGTATGTGATTTAACCCTTTTACCGCCAAGGGCCTATATATAGGCTCTAATAAGTTGGGCAGTCGACCGCCAAGGGCCTATATATAGGCCCTGGGAGTAGTGACGCTCGACCGCCAAGAGCCTATATATAGGCCCTGGGAGTAGTGACGCTCGACCGCCAAGAGCCTATATATAGGCCCTCTGCATTTTTGTTGTTTATACAATGAATTATTTAATTTTTTCAGCATAAATATATATCACTATATTCAGAACAATATTTACAACAAGAATATAATCTACTTTAGTTGAATACAATACTTTTGCATAGTAAACACAAAATATGTGAAAAACGTCAATTATTTTTGTCAGTGCCCAGCTGATTTAATGGTGAAGAAATCAGTTTCTGTCTGTTGTGTTCCTGAGATTGGTGTTTTTAGGTTATGATACAAGTATGTATAGTTTATTCAATCGTGTTTATATGAATTTTATTATTATGTAAGTATATTTTTGTTTAATATTTATACTAGTACAGTGCCAAAATGTGTGATAAGCGACGTTCACCAGTAAGTGAAGGAACACTGATAAACAATGTTATTCAATCAGGGACAAACATTGTAATTGATGATAATGTTTATGATAGTATGGATGATTCTAGTTCGTCTAGTATGTTATGTATGTACGCCTATAGGCTTTTCTATTCCTAATTCTGATTAAAATGAGTTGTTGTACTATTTTAGTCATATATTTATAAAAAAAACAATTCTTAATTTTTTAAAATGAAAACTTACTCAATTGTTCTCTATTAAATTTCAAACCAAATTATATATACAAAGAATTTTAAAATGACATTTTTATTTTTCTTATTAACTTTAAAATTAAAAAAAATTTCTAAACTTTATTTTGTATTTTATTTTTGCTCCTACGAAAACTATATATGTTAGTAATAGACTAGTAAGTCATATCACATTAAAGATAATTTCTTAATGAATAAAATGGTGAAAACAGAATTCTTCTATCTTTCAAATTGATGTAACCACAATCGTTTTTGTGAACGGTTGTAAAAAGCGGCAAAATGCTCTGGCGGCCGGGCGACACGCTATGATCCTAGCGTCTGGCGGCTGAGTGACACATTGACCCTCACCTACTATGGCGGTCGAGCGCTCGACCGGCAATAATCGTATGGCGGTAAAAGGGTTAAATAAAAATTTACATATACGTAACATTTGTTTATTTATTTACTTTTTAAATGAAGAATGTATTATTAATTAAAATTCAATGTCATTTGAAGTTATTACAAATTAAAATGTATTTTATTATCTGTGAGTAAACAAAACACCAATAATAATAGCAAGCAGATTTCAACAACATCATGAATGTTGCTAAAGTTTACCAACTCACTGTTTATGTCAGGGATATCAATATATCATAGTAAAATCCTTAATAATATATGTCTTACGCTTTTTCAGTGGTATAAGATTAACTTTAATGTTGGCAACATAGTTTTATAGTAGATTAAATATTGTCTGCGTGAAACATCGCCCGAATTTTGGTCATTATCGATTCAGGAATGTTAAACATAGCTTAAAATTCGTGCTATGACCGTCTGTGGTTTAATAGGCATTTTGGACACTTTTACTTTGCATTTTGAGTCTTGGACACTTAATGAGGCCATTTCTATGAGTTTTTTTGTTTGGAATTCCCTGTTTTTCCATTGTTTTCTAAAGTTTATTTCTGTCTAAACTGTCGTAAGCTTTTGTAAAGTCTATACTAGCTATAGAAAATACTAGGGATGGACGAGTCTCGAAATTTCGGGAATTCCCCGGTAAATTGTAATTCTCGTCCTGCGAGAAGGAAATTTTGTTACGATCGGGAATTCCATTCGAGAGTTTTTCAATTGTTATTCTAAGATGTAACCAACTAAATAGTTTGATCTCAACAACACGGTTATAATCGAAATTCATGGTCAAGTTCGGATTTGTCTGGCTAGGCATACATTTCCCGATTACGTATACCGTTGTCACTCCAATACGTCAGAAATTCCTCGTGATGAAAAGATTATCTTTATATGTATCGAAGTAGTTTTGAGTTGCACACATTCATTACCAATCATAATTTATTAAAAATAATTTATCGTAAAGGACTTTTAAATTTATATTTAGGTGCACAATTATTAAATTATTACTATCGATCCATTAAACTACCAGTATTTTGGCATCTAGATTTACAAATTTGATTATATTTCACAGCTTATTTCCGGTTTATTATAACCGCGTTATTACTGAATAAAATAACTACAGATCCACTTTTTATGGCGTATACAAAATCAATTTTTTGTTGAAAAGAGACAATTTTGAAAGCAATCGACTGTGTTTGGCGATGACGCCTGAATCGTAGAATCACTTGATCCAGCTTTTGCCCAAAAGCTTCGCTACCGTGATCGGAACTACCAGATAAACCAGATCGACCGTCTGTGTGATTAGTTGACAATCACAGAGAAGAAATAGAGGTTGCTTTCTTATGACTACAGCGGCAGTTATTAATTGAATTAAAACAAATGCACATCTCTACAATAGTCAATACACGTGCAGTAATAAATACTAAGTTTATTCGTGAGGATTTGGGGGGGGGGGGAATAAGGAAGGGACTGCCAAGATGCTGGCTCTGTGTGCAACTTCAGTTCCTAGTTATAATGTAGTTCAGTTAATTAATTGAAGAATTCATCCATGTCTAGTTTTATGATGATTTTAATTAAAATTGGCATGTAATATGTAACTACCATTCTTTTATTTCACTTGTTACAATTTTAATTCAGTTATGTCAGATAAGATTGCTTTGTTTATTAAGTGTGTAATCTGTTATTGTTTAGTCTAAACCTGTTTGATTTTTTTTCTGTTTTGTGGATAGCAGGCAAAAAATAAAAAAGATTTAATAAAATAAGGAGTACATCAATGGGCCTTAACATTAATGGTTGAATTTCCTACTAGATCAAGTACCAATAAATTATTATTACTATAAAATGATTCGGTTTATTTGTTTTATCTACTAAGTTTGAAAATTAATGTATGATAAGCTGGGAAAAATTCCCTCCGAAAATTTCTCGAAATTTAGGAGGAAATTAATTTCCCTCCCGTTTCTCTCCTGAAATTTGGGAGGAAATTAATTTCCCTCTCGTTTCCCTCCCGAACCTAAAAATCTCCTCTTGTCCATCCCTAGAAAATACAGTAAAAAAGGATTGTTTAAATTCATAGTATTTTGCTATTGCTTCTTTTAAAATGAAAATATTATCTATGGTAGACTCCTCTTTAGTAAAGGCAGCTTGATGTTCTCCAATGATGGTTAGTGTGTATTCTTCTAATCTCCTCTGTGTAATTTTTGACAATACAGGGTGTCTACAAAAGAACTCCGGGGTTTTAAAAATTCATATAAGGTAGTCCTTGTTATACGCGGTCCCGATTTACGCGGTTTCGCTTATACGCGGATGGGGGCCGGACCCCCCACCAACATTCCACATTCCTCAGGCGCGCCCCACCCGTCTATCTGTCTCTTTCTCTCGAGCACTGTTGTTTATTTATTCACATTAGTGGTGTACAATTTACATCTTGTGGCGTGGCATTGTGAACAATATTATTGTGAGTTGTGTTATAATGTCGGGAAAACGTGAGAAGAAACAGATAGATGTAAGTAATAAACGTGTTAGACATTCTCTTTCTTTAGAAGTTACTTGAAGTTTTAAAATGTCTCGATAAAGGGGAGCGTATAATTGATATCCACCGAGTGATGGGCCTTCCAGAGTCATCTATTAGGACAATCCGATCAAATGCTGAAACTATTCGTAAGAGTGTGCAGTCTTGTACAAATTTAAGTTTAGCACGTGTATCTAAGTCCAGATCTGATTCGATGGAGAAAATGGAAAAACTACTGTCAAACTGGATTGAACATTATAATCAGCTCTCGATTAAGACATTTTTCTCCCAAACAGCTGAAAAGGTACAAACACCTGGTAAGCAGACGTCAGACGTAAACAAAGGCGGGCAGTCTGACCCTCCCAGCCCAGTGGCAGGCACATCAAAAGATTGAACTACTGTATATGATGTACTTTTTTAGTTATGTACTGTACAGTACTTTTATTAATTTTTAATATCCTTTTCTCTTTGAATTTAATTTTTAATTAAAGTATGCCTATATACATTTATACTGTACATTCTTATTTTGTTTGTTCATGTAGTAGTCAAATTTGAATTCAATAAAAGGTGTTGATGAATTATTATAGGTCTACATTTTTATTATATTTCCAAAACAATTAATCTTTTGATAATCTTATGATATTGTAGTTTGATTTGCGTACAGTACTAATAAGCAGTAGGCCGGCCTGCTGTGGCTACAGTGGCGTAACCCGCTTTAGCTCCGACTCGTTATACGCGGTTTCGTTATAAGCGGTGCTTAGGCGGAACGTATCTACCGCGTATAACAAGGACTATCTGTATTAATAACTATAGAAGATAAAAAAATGTTTATAATTTGTTCGAAACGATTAGCTTATCAAGTTTTACTCATACCAATAGGGAATGTTTTCTTCAACAGTTGGCAGCTCTGCGTAGCTTTGACCTTGAAACAACGTCTCGGCAGAGAGTGACTCAGTGCCGTCTGGACTGCCGCACTATGGCGACGCCGCAACAAAAGGCTCAGTGCATTATTTGGCTTATAGAAACTAATTCTGTTGTTACGGTACAAAGAAACTTTCTACGTAATTACGGTGTTGATCCGCCTACGGACAAAACAATTCGTCAATGGTTAAGTGCTTTCAAGGAAACTGGAAGTGTTTTAAAACAAAAGTCACCGGGTAGGCCGCGTGTGTCACAAGTGAATGTGGACAGAATCCGCACTTCATGCCTTCGAAGCCTTAAGAAATCGATAACAAGGCGCAGTCTGGAGTTGGGATTACCGAGATCAACGGTTCATAAGGTAGTTCATAAAAGACTTCGTTTAACTGCTTACAAGATTCAACTGTTACACCTAATTAAACCAGCAGACAAGATTAAGAGATTTGACTTTGCTGTTTCTATGCTGGATAAAATTGAAGAAAATAATAATTTCTTAAAAACTGTTATTTTCACTGATGAAGCTACTTTTCATGTGAACGGGACTGTAAACAGGCATAATTGTAGAATTTGGGGTTCAGAGCCGCCCCATGAGTTTATTCAGTATGAACGTGACACGCCTAAAGTGAATGTTTGGTGTGGTCTTATGCATGATAGAGTACCATTGTACTCTATCATGAAATGTACTCTATTATGACCTATGAAAGGAGTCATAGGTCCTTTCATTTTTGTTGAAAGAACTATCAATGGTGATGTCTATTGTGACATGTTGGAGGAATATGTTTTTCCTCAGTTAGATGATATTGAGGCGGAGAAGGGTTTAGTCCACTTCCAACAAGATGGGGCACCGCCACACTTCAGTATGCGTGTGCGTGAGGCACTTGACGCTCGACTCGGCAACACATGGATTGGAAGAGAAGGACCTATTCCATGGCCTCCAAGGAGCCCTGACATGACTCCGTTGGACTTTTTCTTCTGGGGGCATATCAACAACCTTGTGTATGGAGAGAAAATCCGAGATGTTGGCTATCTCAGGGAACGAATAATCAATTGCGTGGCAACCGTGCCCCCAGACATGCTGGCCAGGACATGGGAAGAGATTGAATATCGTTATGATGTGTGCCGTGCCACTAACGGGGCTCATATTGAACTGTATTAATATGTAAAAAAACTTGACATTACTACCTTTCTAATAATGTATAAAACATTTATATTCCTTTTTTCCTTCATTAAAATATTATACTTCAAAACCCCGGAGTTCTTTTATAGACACCCTGTACTTTGTAAGTAACATTTAAAAGAGATATACCTCTGTAATTATTACACTCCTGTTTACTGCCTTTTTTGTGAATGCGACTACTAAGGCTTCTTTCCATTCATCTGGTGTGTCTTCTGATTCCCATACTTTTATGACCAGCTTGTGAATTTGTTCTGTTACGCATTTCTTCCCAGCTTTTAACATCTATGCTGCTATTCCATCTTCTCCCGGCGCTTTGTTGTTTTTCATGTCCTTTATTGCTCTTGTTACTTCTTCTACTGTTGGTGGGGTTATCTGAGGTTGTACATTCTGGTATATTTCACCTGTTTCTTCTTCCCTTGCCTGAATTTCTCAGTTTAAAAGGTCTTGGAAGTACACCCTCCAAACCTTTATTCCTTCCTCTTTCTGGATTATGATTTGTCCAGTTTTATCCTTGATTCCATAGGTGTTTGGGGTGAAACCTTTTTTGAACAAACAAATGGAACGGTAAAAATCTCTTGCATTGTTTGCTGTTCTATCATCTTCTGCCTTTTCTAATATTTTGTTGATCCACTCTCTCTTTTTTGTCTCAGTATTTTTACAGTTTCTTTGGCTTGTGTTTTGTAGTTTTCTTTTAGGTGATCTTGTTGGTCATTCATCCACAATTCTTTCGCTTCTTTCCTTTATCTTACTATATCGCTACACTCTTCATTAAACCAAGGTTTCTTACTGATTTTTTTCCGTATTCCACATACCTCCTCTGCACATTCGTGAATAGTCTTTTTGAAGTTTTTCCAGCTTCTTTCTACAGTATTTTCTTCTTGGGGGGTTTCTTCATTAGAGACTCTAATACTTTGGTTTGTTAACTTAATTTGATATTCTTTTTCCTTTCTCTTGTCTTTTAATGAGTCTATATCAAGCCTGGCTACTTTATCTGACTTTTTACTTTTCTCAATGTTCAATCTTTGGTGTATAATTACTAAGACTAGATAATGATCAGTTCCAAATTCCGCTCTTCTAATACTTCTGACATTTGTGATAGTTCTTGTCTACAGTTAATCAGAACATGGTCGATCTGGTTCTTTGTAACACCATTTGGTGAGGTCTAAGTTGCTTTATGAATATCTTTCCTAGGGAAGGACGTGCTCATAACTTTCATTTCTCCTGCCACCGCAAGGGTAACTAACCTTACTCCATTTTCATTACTGTTTTCATGTAGACTTTCCTTTCCAGCAACATCTTTCCATATAGATTCTTTTCCTAATTTTGCATTAAAATCCCCCATTAGTATTTTAATGTCATAATTTGGTAACTTTCTCCACTCTTCTTCCACCAGTTCATAAAAACTGTCCTTTTCCTCGTCATCTGCATCTTCTGTTGGTGCGTATACATTTATTATCGATATATTCTTAAATTTTCCCTTAAGTCTAATAATGCACAATCTTTCTCCTTTGGCTTCAAAAAATATCACAGAATTTTCAAGTATTTTGCTCACAGCGAATCCCACTCCTCTTTGGTATCTCTCTGTATCACATCCACTATAGTAAATAATATAATTTTTAGGATTTATTTTGCCTGCCAAAGGCCACCGGGTCTCTTGTAAGGCGACTAGGTCTAAATTGTAACTATGTAGTTTAACTGACAAAATGTCCGATGCTCCCGGTATTGCTAAAGTTCTAATGTTCCAAGTTCCGAATCTGCAAAGTCTTCTTGATCGCTGGGGTCCGTTCCGTTTTACCTGTCCTAAATCCGAGGCATTGTGTAGGTGTTTCGTAACAAGCTGTTTTTAAGAGGGTCACCTTCTCCTAGGTTAGCTGCTTTCTCTACAGCTCAAAGATCCTAATCTAACCTCGGTTTTACATCAGAGTTTCCTTCTCCTAGCCTTTGGTGCACAGACTCTATCGTACAAGGCAGTACGGGCAGTGCTTATTTAATGGCGGCACTTCCTAGCCATGACACAGCCCTAACTTCGGGCTCTTGTGGATTTTGTTGAGTGTGACCCCGCACTCTAGATGCTGCCGCCTCGGTCCGGGACTGCTTATTCAGGTTTCCCCTATTCGCAGCTGTCCACCATATCTGGTGGAACGTCCGCTATCCGCCACCTGCGACCCATCCAATACCTGAAGCTCGGTCCCCTAACTGGGTGGATAATTAAATAATTAGTTTTTTAAATAGTAATCGTTGGTGGTTATTGATGTCAGCATTTAATGTCATTAATAGACCATACTTGGAAAAAGAGTTCCTGCAACAAAACTTTTATTAGTACTAAAAAGGGAAGAACTATTTGAAAAATTATTAGTAGTTATGTTTCATACCGTTACAATGCACAGTCAATTAATACCAATACACAGTCAATACATATTACCAATATGTATTGGTAGTCTGTGAATGAAGTAAGGCTGTTTGTAATATTTATATTTCAGTACTTATTTATATTTATTTTAAGACATAATTAACAATTATTACAGTTTAACTTCTGCTATATTATATTTTAAATGCTCTGTTTTTATAAAAAAAGGACATTTATTTTTTGCACAAAAATAAATGCATATAATTTTCAAATTATTTTTTGTATAGTCATATTTTTGTAAAATAATATATGATATAGAAATAATAAAAAAAAAAAACATGTATAATTGATGGTGTTTCTAAAAGATATGCTTGATAAGTATCAATATTTTGAAATGAAGTGAGTTAATAATATTAAAATCAAAGACATCAAAATTATGGAAATCTAATGGGACAATTAACTTTGTGTGAGGGATAATGCATTGTTATTTTTATTTTACAGGACTGTGATACTGAAAATCGTTTTAAAATGATGCTTAATCATGTTCCCAATGGTTTATGCAAAAATATTTCTCCGAGTCATAGTAATTTAAAAGAAACGAATGATGCATTAAAAGACAAGTTAAATAGCAAAAACGAACCTTCTGGAATTCCTAAAATAGATCAGAAAATTAATAACTGTGCGATATCAGATGCTGTGTCCGCAGGTGCCTCCTCAAACTCATCAAAACTACCACTAATTTTGAATAAGTGCGATAGTGATGAACAAGATAGTTTTATAGTGAAGCATGAACAGACACAATCATTGCAAAATAATAAAAGTGATACGTACCCTTCAATTACTTTAAACAACTGCTCACAGCGATTGAACGGCTTCGAGGACTTTATAAAAGATGCGAA
Organism: Stictocephala bisonia; assembly: GCA_035578905.1. Taxonomy (NCBI): domain Eukaryota; kingdom Metazoa; phylum Arthropoda; class Insecta; order Hemiptera; family Membracidae; genus Stictocephala; species Stictocephala bisonia. The sequence goes on along the minus strand of JAQJVL010001097.1, from coordinate 145,458 downwards.
AACGTCAAATGTTAATGTTCTTGTCACAGAACAAGAGGCCAACAACGAAATAAAATTTGATTCCGATAAATTTCCAAAGAGTGAAAAGGTGAGACGGCGTGAAACATTTAATTTTAATTCATTTCATTTGTACGAAAACAATATGACCGGGGGCAAGAGAGGCAAGAGCACTGTGACCCACTACAAGAGCACGGTCGACTTTAGAGAAGGGCTTGACTTGAAACGGCTTAAAATGCAGCGTAACGAACAGGATCAGGAGGAAGGTGATTCTGATAGTATAATGGATTGTGACTGGGAGAAAAACCATCGAATGGAAGATGAACGGAAACATAGAGTTAGCAACAAAAGTCTTGATAAAAATTACAGGTTAGTAATACTACTCATTGATAAGCTTGTAGTAATTTTCATAGTATATTGTCAAAATATGTTGTTGAAATAACATGAAAAGATATTGATAT
>JAQJVL010001097.1:0-140000 GCA_035578905.1 Stictocephala bisonia | reverse complement strand
ATATCTCTTGATTATTTGAATCACTGATTTTATACAAATAATATAATCAAGGGTTGTATTAATATCAGCTCCTTCATTACTGAAATCGAAGTGTTTCATATAGCTACAGCCTTCCTTTTCATTAATTTTGTCATATGTGCATTGCGAGACTACTGTATGTTTGATTTATCAAGTTTGTTAAAGTCTTTAATAGTAAAGGTTGTACATTTAAGATTAAGACAAAACAAACAAGTTTTACTCTGTACTACTTTAGAACTACCAGGACTCTTTTTACATTTCCCCTTAAGGGTATTTACTTTTCTCCTTTGTTATGAGAAAGATGAAGAAAAATACTAATAAATTATTCAGATTATCAATAGTTCATTCAGAAAATATGAATATCTTTTAGTTAAAAACCCTTACTTATGATTTCCACTTTAAATTAATGTATGATGTCCAAATAGCAGGAAAATATGTATTTTAACTTAGATTAAGATAAATAAAAATAAAGAGTTTTAATGCAGTAAAAATATAATACCACTGTTAGGATTTGAAATGACAGAAAATAAACGAGTTGTAGTCAGGCTCAAGTTGGCCCAATATATTTTTTCTTTACTGTACGCCGGTGGCATTTTTAAACATTATATTCATTCATACGTTGTTGAGCAACAACAGTCCAAACCCCTTTGGCAAATTTAAGTGGACCTCCAGGGATTTTAACTTGTGACTTTCTGTATTGGTAGCACAAGTGCTTACTGCTAGGCTAGTAAGAGGCCTCGTAGTTAGCTATTCATCTATTATTCTTGTCATATTCCCCTCAAGCTGAATGCTAGCTTCAATTTAATTCAAGGTTGTTCAATGGCTAATTCAAGGAGTTCAATGGGGCTGCTTAGTGCAAGGTTGAACCCCAACTGAGCTAACAGGTTGATACTTGATTTGCTGATTACAATACGAACAAAATTTCCTTTATTTATAATTAGTACAGTAAGTACACAAATATAATCAAAACTTAACTAGAAATTGCAATAATGAACATATGTAATACAATCAAAACCATTCCAGTACAAAAAAATTGTATTGACATTCTGTTAAGTGTTTTGATGTCTTGATTTATCAGTTATTTTCAGTAGAGGTCTTCTGCGTAACAGATACTGTAAGTAATCAGGAATTCGGCTGACGTAAGAGTGCCATGAAGCTAAATGCGGCCCTGAGTAGAGAACAAATAAAGGGAGGTCACATGATACCACGAATTTTCAGTGCGACGGGTACATCCTTTATGTCAGAGCATAATGTATGTTAGCAATGTATGTTATATCACGTACATATTATTTTAATTGTATTATTTTTTGGAATGATTTTGTTTAACTAGTGGATTGAGTTATTAATTGAATGTACATAAATAAAAACTAAACATTTATTTAATGAATCAGCATGTAACATGCCTACATTAGGATGGAGTGTGAGCGGAGGCGTAGAGAAGGACCAGGTCCCAGCTCTGTCAGCTGCGTGGCTGAAGCTGCGCAGGCTGAGACAGATCAAGAAGCGGAGGTTCACTGGCAGAAACACTTGGCTGCCCATCAGAGTGTTATTGTCGATACATTCCAGGGCCAGTTTAAAAGCACTGTAAGTAAGACCTGGGATACCATTCTAACTCTGGTATTCAGAGCAGGATACATCCAAGAAATAGAGAACTTAGACAGTATAAAAGGAAAGTCAGATTTAACCTAGTATTGGTGAAGAGTGTTTATATGGTGGTTATTGAGTCTGACGCCATAAATGTCCTCTTGCCTTCCTACTCTTGCTAAAGATCATGTTAGTATAGTATGGTCACTACTCACAGCAACCAATCATATCAAAGATCAGTAGTCTAAATATAGTAAACTGAATGTTAATCCTAACACTGCAGTCAATCTTATATACAGATCTAGTGTTAAAAGTTTAAGGCCAGCCTGTCATAAGAAGTACAGTTTGATTGCAGAGTGTGTCAGGCCGTTGGTTGGGGGTAAGAGAGTCGCTTGTGAAGCTAAAGTTGAAACTAACACTGAAGATTTAAAAAAATATAAATAATAACCTAAGCATAGGATGAGTAAACTCATCAAGCCCAATTTTTATGCTTATTATATAATGCAATAGCTGAAACAACAAAAATATTTTCAATTATGGTCAGAGCTCAGACTGATCGTAAACATTTAACGAAGAGAAAAAAGTAGACCAACTCCCAGTTTACGAGCAAGTACCTGAAGATTGGCAGGAGTTGTTGAAGATAGTCAATGTTTTATTGTAAAGACCCAATTTTCCAGGTGCCGTGAACCAATAGAGTGTTGTATGTGAAAATATTGAAATGAAGTAAAATTGAATTGCATTTTGTATCTATTTAGTCTTGAAAACAACATGTTTCAATAGCTAAATCAAGGTCTCCAAGAATATTTTTACCAATACTAGGTTGAACTCTGAGTTATTTCTCAGAAAATCAAATAATTACTTTCAAGTATTATTGGGCTATTAATAGCAGATTTTTAAATTCTTAAGGTAACACATTAGGATAATTCATATTGAAATCACTCTTTACTTTTTCAGGTTGTTTGTTCAAAATGTAAACATGTGTCAGTTACATATGAGCCATTCATGTATCTCTCAGTCCCACTGCCTCATGCGATGGAATGCCAGTTATGTAAGTCAGCCAGTTTGGTTTTTTTTTACCTAATCCTCTTCTGCTTTAAAATTTAATTTGGAACTGCATCGCCTTATGAATGCTCAGGACTTTGTCAAGGATTCACAACGGCAAGTTATGCTTCTAGGATTTGGCTTATATCTGTCAAGATATATTGGCACAGGTTTCTTGCCAACAGTCATTCCCAAGTTCACAGGTAACAAGACATCACAAGATTGCCTGTGTGGTGGCTCAGTGGCTAAGGCTTCGGACTGCGGAGGGCAAGATCAAGCCTTTGTACAGGTTTGAATCCCCACTGAGCCAACGGTCGGTACTTCACTCGTTGAATAAATTTCACGCACAGGCCTGTAGGCCCATGTGAACTGGCGAGTGAATTTAAAAAAAAAATAATGAAACTGAGAGACGATACAATCACCGTTGAAACTACTACACTATATTCTTGCTGTAGTTACTCTGATGCTTCAGCTTACAACTAAACTATATGGAAACATTATCTCTTATGGGAATTTCTATTTGCATTGATCCTTATTTTTTTTAAACTCAATTGCCAATAAGAAACACCATCCTTCCCCTATGTGTTGACTGTAGTGGTATTATGCTGCCTCAAATTACAGTTGAAGAGATCAATTCGTCTAGAGATACATGTATATTATTAAGGTACTTTACATGCATTGTACTAAAAACGAATCATAAGTGAAATAATAGCAGTTTGATAGCATAGATAACATATTGAGAATTTTATCAATTGAAGTCAACATGAAATAGAAAAATATATATATTACAGCCACATTATCTTACATTGAAACAACTAAACTGGTACATTGTGACTAAAACTAATACAGTACAACCTCGTTTATCCGACCTAATGTGGTGGCAGATCAAAAGGATACGTTTAAAATAAAGGTCACAAAGAACTTGGTTTTCTACAAAAAAAACAGATTCAACAACTCATATTAGATGGAAAACGAGATATGAGCCCCCTATAATTGCATGCAACGAAAATTGTGACGGTATTAGGAAATTTGACGAAATTAATGTGGCCAACAACATATTGTCGGAATCTTGTGTCTCATAAGACATTCTTGTTCAAACACTGAGTTTTTCTCATTTAAAATTCATTCTATCAAACATCCATCAATTACTTCATTAAACAAAAATACTTTCTATACAGTATAGTTTTACCGATTTTAAAAGGATGACTTTTAAAGGAAATACAGTAACTACAAACTACATGTCTAAAATGAACTAGAATGTGTTTTCACTTTGCCACAGTAAATATAAGACTGACACTTCAAGGGTGTGTAGGTTATGAACTCTTCCACTTTCCCATATGATAAATGAACTCTACCAGCCGCTCTGTTACAGAAGTAAAAGGATTGCCAGTTTGGATTTTCTGGGTGTGTTACGCAGCAACAAACGGTAATACTTGACAAGTTAAAAGAACAGTGCCTGCAATATTCAAGGTGCAAAACACTGGGCTGACCTGTACTTACAGCTTAGTTGAAAAATTATTTCCGTCTGATTGTCAAGTCGGATGACACGAGCTGGATAAAGCCAAGCTGTGTTATCAAGGTTGTACTGAAATTAAATTTTTGTTCTAAATTAAGTTTGTCTCAGTAAGAAATCTGATACTATAATGATATTTTTCTAAAAATGTATACTTAATTTTACTTAATATTTATTGTACTGTAATTGTTAACAGTTTGAAGACAATTGTTATGTATACAAATTCCCATGTAAATCTAAGATTAATATCCAGTAGTTGGCAAAATTAATTTATTATTTTTAATTTATTTTTGGGGAAACTGGTACACACAATACAAATAATGCACTGCTATCATTGTATTATCATGCATAATACAATGATAGCATGTATCATCATGCATATTAGCTTTATGCAAATAATGAATAAAGCTTTTTACAAGTTCCGTTTCTAGTTTTAAGTTGTGTTAAGCTCTCTTTTTGTATGTCAGTGGTTGTATGTCTTGGTGACCTAATGGTGTTGTCTCTTTCCTAATAACTTTGTTAATTAGTGACAAAGGATTTCATTCTTTATCTCATGCATTTTGTGTTGTAAACTAGACTAAGTTCATAATAAGAAAATTTGAATTAACGCAGCATTACTTGAATGTTAACTTTTCTGATCAACAGCTGTAACATTTGTGAGTGCTCAGGGAAATGAACCAGTGCAGTACCTTCTAACTGTGAACAAGCGTGACACTGTTAGTGCTATTAGGGAACAGCTGCTGAAAATGATTGGGAGGACAGTCACATTAATGGTGTTTGCAGAAGTTCTGGATCACCATATTGCAAAGATTTTGGTAAGGAATTATTATTTTACAAACGTTTGAAGACACAAATGAATACAGTATACACAAAGTTAAGTGAGTGTTTGTTTAAAAAATAACTAGAAATAAAACTGACTACCTTTTATTGATATTATTTAGTACTAGACCTACACAATTATAGATTCCTAAACTGAACATTGTGATTTGGATGTTGCAAGACAACATAAGCATTGTTACAGCATTTTAAACAAAAATCATAAAAAAACCATTAATATGTACAAAATCCAATCACTCCTGTATCAGTACCTTAAATAAAACATAACTTTTACTAACCTGGATATTGAAAATTTAGTCAAATGGACCAAAAAATATGACCTTATTATTTTCTGTTCTCGCCTTCACAATATAAATACAATATAAACAATAGCAAACACATTCAAGTCAATGGCTACTCTCTACCTTTTGGTACCTCAGTTAAACCATTTCAGTGTTATTTTTTAACCAGAATTTTACTTGGAAAGATGAACTGCTAAATGTTCATAAAAAGGCTGTTGGTTCTATCAATTCTCTAAACAAACTTCTATACTTTATTTCAGTAAAAATCAAGCTTCGTCTTGTAAAAGCACTATTCATTATTATTCATTAGTAAGATGCCAAACGTCAAGATATAGGCAAATGAGCATAGATGAACAAGTGTAGTCATTGTTACTAACTAAGGTCGACTGTTCCTCAGAAAGATTTATTTATTAATAGCCCAATAGCCAGAGCAACTAAGGGACCTACAGCTTTACATTGAATTCAAATCACCTAGTGTTGGTTTGATTTTTAGCTAACTGACAAGCCTGATATTCAGTTATTTTTTCACTATACAACATCTGAACCTTGACTACCATCCAGCATGAACACTCCAGACTTCTCCAGTAGTGTCCACGTCGATGGCAACCATTGAGTGGACACCATGTCTGTATTAAGAGGACCGAACATGAAACCTATTGCCTACAATCTCCACAACACTTTGTCCCCAAGTAGATGGGTTACAGCACTGTGTCACCAGTGCCGATTAAGTGTACAATGACATGACTGGAGCTTTGGCTAATAAACTTTAGGTTGCCAGTTTTAGGTTTTTTTTTCAATATAAAATATGATGATCACATCTCTGAATAAGATATTCAAAATTCCATTCTTAAATATGCCAATCTTAGAGTTATACAAATTTGGAATATTTTGTTTTTGGTACTTAAAGAAATGAGTTTCAAGTACTGTACCTCTATCATAACTTTCAGTTCAACTCAGATATTGGTGTAAAGGAGAAATGATCAGCCTTGTCAATATTACATATTTCTCATCATAAGACATCTTTCTGCACTAATTCTTTTTCAATAACTGCTTTTAGAAAAAGCAATAAACTTTCTCTGGATGTAAAGAGTTATAACAATCGAGCTCGGTTCACAGCGTCATTGAAAGCCTTACTGTTTGAACGGATGAATCTCTTTGATGGTGGTTGGGGATGGGGTCTGGGATTAGGGTGGAACGATTGAATGAGTATGAGAATGGATAAACTAAAAATTTCTTAGCAGTTTATTTATTTGAAGTATATAGCTCTTCAATACAAGGTTTCCAAAATGTTTCTGATCGATTAAATATTTTTGAAAATATTTAAGATAGAGCCAAAAAATTGGTACCAAGTTAGTGGACATAAAAACCTTTTTTAACGCATAATCAGTGACCTGCTTCCTCCGAAGGGGGACGGCCACGAGGAGTCAGAAGAAAATCTTAAATGTAAGCGTAAGTCGATATACATACCATTTTAAAGGTAATAATTAGTAGAACATCGTGCTACAAATTATACTTCAAAAGGTTAATTCTAAACAAAATGCTGGTGCTTGAAAGTTTCAATACTGATCTAATGTGCATGTTCAAGAATGGATTAATTTTATTGTAACTGTATCAGATGAAGCTACAAAACCTCACACATTATAACTGTACACAAACACCTTCTTTAAGAAGTATTCAGTGCCCAGCTATTCTTCTATGGGAACGGTCCATGAGGGGTCAGTAGAAAAGTTTTAATGTAAGCATAGGTTGATATGCACATCATTTTAAAGGGCTGGTCAAGCAAAGAATAATGCCGCAAACCGCACTTCAAAAGCTTTATACGTTACAAAATGGTGGTTCAAAAATGTTTAGCCGAGTCAACCACCTATCACCACAGCTCAGCCAAGACAACGCTACAAAAAGTTTGCAGGACCTTTGTCGGCGTCATGTGATATTTCACAGCCAGTGACGAGGCTGGACATTGTCCCATTCATAGAAGTTAGTTGTGCCAGTTATTAGTTGATGACGGCACATCAGACACTCTTGAATCAGTTAGTCTACTCTGTGCAGAATGTGAAACAGAAAGTTTATGTAAAGCATGGACTACTACCTTTTTTAATACACTCAGTTATATTGCTTAATGTGATCTAAATAGGTTCTTAGTAACCTCAGAAATGTCTGCATGTGCATTCGTATAATTTGTTTAAACATTTCTAACAATTTCAGTCCCTTTATGGTAGTTTTGTCATTATTTTCATTTTCAATAGTAAATTTGATTGTGTTTTGTAGTCATGTATGAAAGAATGAACAATTGTCAACGTGATTTGTAGAACTACTGTTCATGTTTAATAGAGAATAAATATTCCAATTATTTATGCCCTAAACCGCCCAATATTTATAATTACTATAAAACAGTTAAAATGAAAAAAACACATGTATTTTCTGTATTAAGTTTTTTTATTTTCTTTTTTACTATAGAACCTCACAAACAAGTTTTGCATAATTTGGTGAGGCCTAGATTTTGCATACAAATAAATAAATAAAAAATTGTTTAAAACATTTAGTTCAGGGCTTTACAATATTGAATTTTTCTGATATAGTAATGTTATTTTACAGGAAGAAAATCATCAAGTTCGATATATTAACAGTACTAGTCGTAACTTGTATGCTTTTGAAATAGTGAACTTTTCACACTTGGTGGATGAAGAAACGTGTGAAAAATATACCAAGGTAAGTTCAGCTTTAATATTAATATTATAAGTGACTAATTGTAAAGGGTTTATGTTTATAAAAAAAACCACAATATACCAATATTTAAATATTAGACTTCCTTTAAAATATCTTTGAACTTTTGTAGATGATTGGCTGTGAAACCATTGAAGACCTCGTAGGTGATGCATGCACGATCTGTCTTGAAGAAAAGGACTCTAACATGAGCCGGCATATTGGATGCACTTGCATTCTCTGTGATTCTTGCATCGCTGTAAGTAGTTAATCATAATTCTTGGTCTGCAAATTGAAATCATGTCTTCATGGATAGGCTTCCACAGTTGTCAGTATTATTAACAAATTCTTGGTCTTCTGGGCTCGACCGCGTCACTGGCCTATTTACATTATGTACAAACATTGCCGACGTTTCGGCCACAAGTTCTGTGAATACAGTGTTCGTCTCACCCTGAGGATGGCTTACTGTAATGTGGTCGAAACGTCGGCAATGTTTGTACATAATGTACATAGCCCAGTGATGCGGTTGAGCGCTCAAGACCAAAAAATTGAAATCATGTTTTTGATTCATGCTCTTATGAACAAAACTATAATAGAATTTTAAATTTTCCTTCAATATAAGTGGAGATCTATGGTAAAGAATTTAAAAAAAAATAATTTTTATTGAGAAGTATATTTTAGTTATTTTTTTGTTATTAAAGAAGTGCCTGACATTACTGCCCCATGCTTGCCTCTTTTTTAGCTGGAGTTTATTATCGAGTTTGCTTTGGTCTGGAAGACAGCTCTATTAACACCGTTTACAAAAAAGGACTACAAAATATTAACACCGATTACAAAAAAGGACTACAAAATCTGTCTAATTTTAGATTAATATTTGTTAAATGTTAAGTACCTAAGATAATTGAAGAGATTGTATAGCCACTTTTGATATAGCCACTTATTATTACCTTACAAAGTAAATTAGACCAACTTAATTAAAATTAAGATGAGTGACATTGAAATGTGAATACTTAAGGAATATAAAAACCAAGTTAAATAAAAAGTAATAAGCAGGCAATGATAGATCTAAAAGAACCTAGTTTCTCAATATAATTCAATAATTGCTTAAATGTAAATAAAAAATAAAATTTTATTTTAGCTAACAAGGTACTAAAACAATTAAATTGACAGCACTACAATACTAATATAACAACAAAACAGTAACATGAAACTTGTAATAATGACTTCACATTACATATCGTAGTTACTACGTTTGGATAATGCATAAAATCCACTTTACTAAGGATATGCGTAGTATAAATATTAAGTTTTTGTATAGTAAATTTGTTACTACACAATTTTGCAGGTTATTCACTTTGTTTAAAAGTTGTAATCTCGAAGTAAATGCGGGCGGATTATTATAGTGATGGGTACAAAAAATCTCTAAGCTGATATATTTCACTGGCACTTAAAAACCACCGTTAGAATTGTTACTGCAAAGTGACTCCTATCAGTGATTTTCGGTGATCACCAATCACCGCAATCCATGATTCATTCTTTGTCTTTCTGATCTATCTGGTGATGCACGGACAGCTCATATCAGTGATTTTCGTTGATCACCGATGACTGCGATCTATGATTCAGATGATTAGTGTATAAAATCACTCTGACTTTGGAACTATAGAGGAGCATTTCATAAACACAAGTAGTTTTTCTTAGAAAGGTGTTAATGCTAAGCTCTTTCTTTGTTGTTCTGTAGTTTTATTAACCACAGACAATGCTTCAGAAGTGGAATCAACGATCTACTATGTGAGACAACAAATATCTGTAGTTTTTCATTAATGTCATATCGACAGTTTTTATTTATTTATTTATTTTTTTTTACTTGAGGAAATATTTAAAAGTTTATCGAGATGGAATAAATTTTGATTGCAAGTCTAGAATTTATTGTTTATGTACTCATTCTTTTCTAAAAAATCATAACTGGCGTAAGAATCAACTTTTATGATCGATTCTTGATTCCATTGCCAGGGCCGAGAACCGGTGGAATTGAGAATTAATCCATACCTTGTTATTGGTAATAGAGACTAGATGTATAGAGATGCAGCTGTACAGAGGAAATTCTATTTTGGATGGTGTGGAAGTTTCCAGAGTTAGGTTAAGTGGAAGAGTGTGTAGAACTTTATTTATGAACCTTATTAGCTTGTCGTGCTGTGACTCGTATGCTATTTTTTTACAGAGTGCTTCGTGGGCACACTGGTTTTTATTATTTTTGTTATGATTGGGAGGGCCAGGTTTCAATACCTGGTAACAGACTCTAAGCCAAAAGGTTTATTGTGCACCCTCCTGTACAGGACTTCAAACCTCAGCCAATACAAGACCTTAGAGAACCTTGAGATTGCTTTGATGAGGTTTTTCTGTGCTACACCTTAAAATATTTAGAAGAGAAGTAGGTGGGTACAAACTAGCAGAATGGACAGCTCAACTTATTAGTAAAATGCTGTCTTCTTACTGCTAGTGGGTCATCATCCTCATTGTTTATGACCTACTCCTCCCAAAGGCTGAAGAAAAACTTAGGACTCTAATAATAACTAAGGCGACGCTACTAGAAAAATAGTGACAACATTAAATTATCTAGTCTGATTTAGTGCTTTTATTAACTTCTGAATCAAAGAAAAAAATATTAATTATTAGTAGTATTAAATTATTATTGTGTAGAAAATGTATACTAGCTAGAAATCTTCTGTGGAACATTTATATAAAATTATACTTCATTTAAATTTCCCAACAGGTTGAATTAAAAGGCACAATTGAGGCAAGTAGTATGATTAAGTTGTAATGACGACTAACAGTTTCTCACCACAGAAGAGTTGAAGCCAAAATTTGGATAACAAATACTTAGGTTCAGTATAGGACTAAGAATTAATTCCAATGGGTGTAATACTTAATACAAAATGTTGTTTTACAGCGTTCAAGCCAACATTACGGGGAGGAAACGCTCAAGTGTCCAGTGTGTCGCCAGGAGCTAATTCAAGGAGTAAATTTGGTTTCAGTAGGCCTGACTCAGGATACCAAGCCTCCTATCAGGTATCACATTCAATATCCAGAATACATTCGCAGTGGGGAATTAATGTTCTCAAGAAAAAATATTGCATTTGTATTCAGTTTTGTAGATTTGTATTTAGTTTTAGTGTTTTTTTTATCATCCTTTGATCAAGTGGTTGAATTGTGATGTTGTATTTTGTAGCAGAAACTGGATTTTGATATTTGAAAGATTGTGAATGTCTCCGTGTGCCTTACAATTGTTTATAAATTTAACCCGTGAGAACACGCCTGGCCAAAACTTGAGTGGTAGCACGCAAGTGAGCGCTCCGCTCACCCTGACATAAATTGAACAAATATATCATGTCTCATGTATTTATTATATTTATTTTTAGTTATAAATTTGTAATACTTCTTGTTAAACATTTTGGTCAGTAAATAAAACATATTTTGGTAAAAACAAATATATATTTACATATTTAATGTACATAATATGTAATGAGAAACTAAAAATGTTAGTAGTTGTATGTATGTTTCAATTTCATTAGATAAAATAGTATAAATACTTCTATATATATACTTTTATATATATATATATATATATATATATATATATATATATATATATATATATATATATATATATATATATATATATATATATATATACTTCTAAAATTGCAAATATAGTATATACCTCTTAGAATAGTTCTTATTTAGTCCTCATATAGTCAAAAACAGAACATTAATTTTAAATAAAAATATATACAAAACACAATATATGTACAAAATAACACAATTGCAAAGTTACAAAAAGAACAAACAAATAAAACTGCAAATTTAAACAATTATAAAAGGCATATAAAATACTTGCTGAACACACGCACCTGAGTGCAGCGCTCACCTACTGAACAATGTAAGGTTAGATGTCCATAACTGAGGCGTAGGGCAGTGGAATTTAGTGGTGGGGAGGATGGAACGACTCAACAACAGTTCCTTGAAAGGTACACTCTGTTTCAGAATCCAAACTCAAGCCACACCCTAGTACAGTCAAAATAACTACAATGGGTGAGCGCTCCGCTCAGTTGCGTGTTCTCACGGGTTAAGGATATTTTTCTTCTTCATCTCTTTATTTTTTGTCTCTTACCTAGTTTCCAAACTCTAGTCATCAAAAATATCCTGTTAGCTTTGTAATCTGTTGGAAAGCTCAATAAATTATTACAACAACTTGGCTTTTTGGACCTTTCAATGACAAGGAGTTGTGTGTACTAGTGGTGGAATCCCTAACAAGACTGTCAGATGTTATTTGCTATTTTTGCCTCCATTGCAATTGTCTCCTTTTAATGCAAGTGTTTTGTCTGGGGGTCATCCATGGCAGCACTTTTGCCGTACACCTTTTTGCAACTTATTTTATACCTTTTCTTGAATCGATTTAATCAGCCATTGTTGGCTCAAAATTCAGGGTGTCCAAATTTTTCACAAACTGTTGTGCTTTTTCTTGCAGTACAGGACCTACAATGTGTATATTATTGACATGGCACTGTTTAAACCAATTAAAAACAGTTTCTTTAATATCTTGTAACTCACCTTTGTACCTTTTTTTCAGTATTTAGACAAACACTTTGCTTCTTCAAACTAGTCTAGTTCTTGATAATTGTGGCTAATTTGGTTGGTGTTATTTCAAATTCCTTGGTGATATATACCTTCTTTTTCTTTAGATTTTCTTGTACAAACTTTTATCCACTTACTTTAAGATTCCACTGTGAGAGTCTTGTATTTTTTCCCCCATAACAACCTGATAAATCCCCTTAAATCGCTTTACTACTTTAAACTACACTAAGCTCCTGGAACCATACACAATGTACTTCACTGCTGATATGTTGTGACTAATGGGGAGAATGAAAGGGGAACTGGCAAGTGATGTTTCATGTGGAGACATGAGTCTAGCGGTGGCAAGCAAGTGGGAAAGGAAATTTGTATGCAATATATAGGGGGTTTGTAAATATGATTTGTGTAATAGAAGGTTTTTTTATCTTATGTACTTATGTAGGGGTTCCATGCTTTAGATAATCATAATATATGGGTTGAATGTTGTGCTTAATACATAGAGATAGTTCGTTATATAGAGGTTTTAGCCAATTTACTACTTAATTTAGGAGTATTTTTTAACGTTGAGTGTTATGTGAGTTTGAAGGGGATTGAAAGAAATATCTTAAATCAGCGAATTTGTTACATCACGGAGAGATTTAAAATGTATAAGCCATCCAGTGCTAGCCTTCAAATTAAGAGGATCGTTCAGTTTATAATTCAACTCCAAAGCTTTTGCATACACAAAGAACCAGATTTCTTCAAGGGTTTTTTTACTCTTTTCACTATCCAGTTTTGATACAAATTTAAGAATTTTGTCCTTTTTTGACTTGAGATAACAGAAGTAGTTGAATAGTTATATTCCCGACGTAAAAAACTTGGACAAAGTTACTTCTTATTACCCTTTTTCAAGCCTGATGTCCATTATTTCCAGTTTTGATCCAATTGACAAAACATTATGACTTTGTTCAGAAGAAGCCATACTGTTATACAGTCCAGTAATATACAATAAATAAACATAAAGAATATTTTCATAAACACTTAAACAATTAGAAATATCAAATATCACAAATACAGAAAAAATGTTTTAGAAATGTATGTACAGTATACGCTTGAACAATTCTAGTGAGTGACAAACGTTTGACAGCGGAGCTCAGACAAGACTGCAGCTGTGCGGCGTGCCAGGTATTTTAGTCTGTCTTCTGGAAGGTACATTGTCACAGTGTGGGAAACAACTGTTATGAACACCACTCTCACACCAGCTTGTTACACGACAAGGCTTTTGTCTTGTACTCTTGCACTTCTCTTTAGCGTAATATACTGTAATACATTTATCAAATTGTGAAAAATGTTTGATTCAAGATATTATATACTGTACATGAAATAAATAGTGTACTAAAACGCTAAACTTAATATGTATATAAACTTAATATGATGTACACTTACTGTTTTAACCAAACAAAAACATATTTTATGTAAAAAAAATGAATATTTCAGATTCTTGTTAACTGACAATTGTATGATTAATGTACAAATAATAGACTCTCATTGTAATTATGATACAACATTTTATAATAATCGGTATTGTCATTTTCTTGTGGAAAGTGAACCAATAATGATTAATAGCATTGTAGATATGCTCTTTTCAGATTATCTAGTGGAAGAAATGTATGAGTATGCAACATTTAATATGTTGTACAGACAAGCAATTTACAGACAAAAATCTTATTTTATTTTCAATTTTTTCCAAAATAATTTTAGTATTTAACCATTAACTATAGAAACAAATAGATTGTCCAAGCCAATGTATATGCTGTAAATACACTCATTGCTGCTATCTAACATTGTTTGGTCTCAAATAAGTGCTCGGATGACTATTAGTTCAGCTATTAGTTACATCAGCGTGTTCTTGAGAGAGGGATGAAGGGAGATAGATAGAGAGAATCCTGGTGCTACCTGCGAAAACCTGATTCACAGGACTCACATGATACTTCTTGTTTCTATAATCAATTACTTAAACTTATTGTGTCCATTATTACAATAAGGAAATTTAAGAATAAAAATTAAACAAAAATAGATTGAGCAGATAATACAAATCTGTCAAATATTAGGATATATTCAGACTTATCAGTTAGGCCCCAAATACACGAGAGGCCCAGCCTCAAGGCCCAGACAAGCCTCCAGGCTTTGAGATCAAACCTCATGTGTATGGGCCGGCCTTCAGTCCAAATCCATGGCCTGATAGACTGAGCAAATTTAGTCGGATTTCCCCTCGAGGCGAGAACTGTGCAGTTGAAACCTCACATGTATGGACTCGTCTTAAAGCCAGACAAGACAAGAAGGCAGCGGCGAAATACAACGTAAAAATAATTGTTATGTTATATTTAAAAATTAATTGTATTGTTAATTTTTTGGCAAGACTTGCAAGCTCAACAGAATTTTTTTCAATAAATAATTCTATTTAGTTAAGTATTTAAAAGTAATTTTGTAAATTATTCAAACTTTCAAAAAGTACGAAAAATTAAATTGACTGATATGTTTTGTTGATATAGTTTTGCTTGGTCTTTTGTGTTTTGAAGTATTTTTGAATGGGTCCCCAAAATTGGTATGTATCATTAAGAGGCCCTTTTTATTTTCTCATTAACGTAGTATTTTTTAAGGTGCTTATTTTATATTTAATGCAACAATAGTTTCATTTTTGTAGTTTTTCAAGAAAAAAGTACCTTTTGATATTTCCAGACAAGCCTTAGCCCATAAGCACCAATTCCTTTTTTTTTAAAGTGTACATATGATAGGAGCTTAAGCTCCTAAATCTTCAATTATAGACATTGTTTACTTATAAACAACAACTAAGAGATCTAGCCTTTAGGTCAAATCGAACGTGTATGGGGAGTCGCAACCACGGGCCAAAATTGTACAATTCTGGCCTGAAGGCCAGGCTTTGAGGCCGGACCTGCCGTGTATGAGGAGATTTAGCCAAATATCAGACAACACTACGTGGTTCGGATTCCACGTGAAACTGTAGGTCCAATAGTTCCCCTGGCTATTGGGCTATTAATAAATAGTCCTTTCTGAGCTAAGTCTAACTCAGACAGTAACAATGACTACACTAGTTCATCTACACTCATCACATTCATTCACTCCTCATATTCGCCCATACCTCTATGATTGGCATCTTAGAAATTAATGAATATACTAAATTATTAAATAATTTGTTGTCATATGTATTGTTCTATTTGCTAACCTTTCCCTAATTTCCTCTCAACAGAATGCTGAATGTATCCCTGGTATTCCGATTGGATACAATGGGAGATGGCAATAACAATATGAGAACCGTACGCCTGTTTGGCCATCCACGGCTGCTGCGTCTTCCCAATCGCTTGCAGGGCCATCAACTGCATGAAGCCATTGCGTCGCTGATACCCTACACTCAGTCATATAAGATACTTCTCGTAGATGGTCAAGTAAGTGATCTGGAGCTAAAAAATGATCTTTCCTTCCACCTCTTAAACAGTGTGGCCTGAGGTGATCTTCATCTCTTGCAAATACCTCACACTGTAACCTCAGTAAAAAAATTAAGACTATTGATTATAGAAATAAATAGACGGTCCAAGGCAATAAATTAGTTGAAGATATGCATATATGCTGCTATCTAACGGTGATTGGTTACAAATTGGGACTCGGACGACTGCTTGGTGTACTATTAGCTCATCCATTAGTCACTTCAGCATGTTCTGGTGAGACAGAGCTCGCTGGTGATATCTGTAAAAACCACACATGAAATAACACTCTTGTCTTGTAACACTTGTTTCTTTAGTCAATGCTTACACTGTGTTCGTCTAGTCAGTGCCTGAGTGGTAACCCTGATCTCAGATCTTGATACAATAATTATTTCATCAATTCAATTTACATTTATAGTATGAGCTATGTTACCTGGTCAATGCCCCTTATATATTTGTAGCGATCATAGTTTCATACATATTATTTAATTTTCAGCTTTGCAATTCAAAATGACAGAACATTTTGGAAGACCATGTAGATGTATCGTTCTTGAATTAGGCATCTGGTATTACATTTTGTTTTGCCAGTATTCAAATATAATGGAAAGTAAAAATACAGAGGAGTTTTGTGGGTGGGAGACAATGTAACTACAAAATGTAAAACAATACTAAACAGCAGAGATTTTATACCAGGAAACTAACTTGTGGAAATGAGTTAAATGAGGAAAGTTAAATGAATACATAATACAATACTACATGCATTTGCTATGTATCACTGGAGCTACCTATGGTAAAAAGACTACAATAAAATGGCAGCTGTGATCAAGTGTTAGTAATATGTATCAGTGCGATATTTATTTTACTGCGTCGTGAAGGTGTTAGTGGCAGTAAAATAAATATTATTGTGTACAAAATTAAAATTGTGTTCCGTACACATTATACCTTTCTACGAAATTTGCATGTATTGTCCCATCTCTATTACTAAATTAAATACACTTGTAGTCTCCTCTAATTTTGTAAAAAATAAATGCATGTAACAGAAAAAGATATAACCTCTTTTTCCGTCATATGTATATATTTTCCAGTAACTTTAAAGGAAATTAAATATATTTTACTACTAACTATGACCTCGGTTAAAATTAAATGGCTATTTTAAGCAATTTTATCAGCATCCTTAATTATTTCACAAGTATTCTGTAGGACCAATATTTCAACTAATTTTCTGTAAAAAAGTTTGTATGGTTTAACATGTAGGGTCCTGACGATATGGCCTTAAGTGTTAGTGCTCAGTACTTGGTCACCTTACATCCTGTAACAAATTACACCAACTACCCTCTTAATAATTATATGTATATTGCAAACTAAACTGGTTGCATCTTGTGTAAAAAAGATTTTTCTTAAAACTTTAGCTGCTGTTTCAGTCCAGTACGCCCGATGGCTCTTTGTCTCAGCTAGATGCTGTCAGGCCACTATAGACGACATTGTTGCTCAGCAACCTCTTAGTTTATTTATTGTTACTCGACTGGTCCTGCATTCATAAAGAAACTGATTACTTTTTATTGTACTGCAAGCATCATACTATTTACAGAGCAAATTTTGAAGTTTTTGATTGGTTACAAAATTGTTCATAAAACTTTAAAGTACAAACTGTTTGTTAAATTTTAGCAGGTTCTACAGATAAGTTGTCAGGAGTATGGGCCCGACAGACATATTTAGTGAATTTTGGTATTGAAATACCGTAATACGTATTGAATACTGGATTGCTTTCATCATGTAGTCAGTGTAGTCAAACCAGGAAAACAAATTTACCTCAAAATGTGTCAGACCGATATGCCCAACGGAGTTTTTATGTGCCGTATATGCTACTAAAAACATTGTGTCGGGCCAATACTCCCGACCTATTTATATACATATAATGCCTATGTATGTAGTATTTCTGTACTCAGAAATGGTAGTACAGTGAAAATAATGCATCATTATTTTTAAAATGATTGGCAATTTAGAACAAAATTACTCTTATTAAGGATGGTAGCTAACAAATTTTGTATTTACTAACAGACATTAATTTTAGAGTTATTTAATAACCATACCAGATTTGCAAGTCTACTGTAATGTAATCCCTATATAATTGTTGATATGTGAATTATGTTCAAAAATGCAACATTACCGAATGCTAAATTTTTATATAATCTGGAATAGTAGTAGTGATTCAAAGATTTTTACGAGGATTATCATATTATGTGTTGTTAGAATCCAAACAAATTAAAAAGACGCAATATTAGGAACTATTTTTTGGTGAAGTATATTTTGAGATTGAGCTAGATGTATCTGGTTTTCGATTAGTTTGGTTGGACAAGCTCTCTTTAGGAAGGTTTTTACAATTTGCCCGTTGTTTTTTCTAATTTTCCGGAGGAAGAAATTATGAATTTAGCCAGGGTGTAGGGTTTGAGCGTTTGGTATTATTGGGATGACTGCTGCTGTAGTGATGGTATTGCTGTAAAATAAAACGACCCCTACACTTAAGCTTAGCCACTTAAACAGTGTTCTCCTCTAGAACAATTCTGTGTTAATAGTTGTTTAATAAATATTAAAAGAATTATGCTATAGAAGAAAGTATAACTATACAAAAGACACCCTTGAAAACAGATGAAAGTTTGTGTGTATGATTAGTAATGACTTAATAGATTTATTTGTATCAAATGGATGTAATTTGTGAATGATTGAATAGGGTCATCACTGTTCCCGCTGCATGTTCAATGCACACTGCCGCGGCTGCCCCATTGATGCAGAAGACTCACTGGCACTGAAAGCTGGGGACTCTCTTGCTGCTATGTTTGTTGAGCCAGTGTCTGAGTTACCCACTGTACAACATTCCACCATGCTTCATGCTACTGCCAACAATCCTCTCTCACTGTACGATTGTATTCATGCTTTTAGTCAAAGGTACGCTCATCTCTCCACAACTATAGTCATGTTTCACTAACTCTTCTGGTGTATTTGTTCTAAGGATGAGGTTCAAATGTATGTAATGAAAAAAAATAACTGTTGAAAAGTTAGTTGTAGTACGTTTGTGCTTGGTCTAAGTTTTGTTTTGCTTATTTAATTTACATTTACATAATTATAATCAAAAGAATATATTACATTTTTGGAAGATCAACTCACATTTGTAAAGTTTTTGTTATTGGTCTCAACATTTGCTGTGTTATCCAATCTCCGTCCATCTGTTTTCAGTACATTTGTCTTATTTTTTTTACATCTAATGGCGTTTAGCAGTGGTTCTCAACCTTTTTTCAGTTGCATACCCCTTACCAAACTATTTAGATAAATTGTATCCCTGAACTACTGTATATATCAATCTAGAGGCAGTTATAATAAAAAGTGAAAATTAGGGTAACAATAAGTACAAGTTAAATCAATTTCAGCAACATAGTATATTTTGTAATAACATTTAAGAATTTGAAGAATACAATGTTAGTAGAAATTACTACTAGTATAAGAAATGTGTTTAATTTCATCTTACTGACATTAAATAACAATGACTGAGAAAAATAAAGGCAGTTAATGGGACTCCTTCCTTGCTTTGCCGCACACAGTTTCTTGAAACAGGCCTCGAAAGATGCTAAGTACAATCTCAAATCTGGAGCAGCATTCATCTTGTTTCTGTACTTGTTCTTCATAAAAGTGTAAGATGAAAAGCTGTTTCCACCAATACAGTGGTTGAAAAGGGCAACAAAATCTTTATAGCTATATCCGACAGACGTTTACACTCTATGCTTACGTCCAACCAAAAGTTGAGGAGAGGCTTTGACTTGAAAATTAATTTCAATGTGAATCACTAGAAATTTCAATCAGACTTTCTTTCTGCAACTCCCAACTGTTCTGTTTGAAAATTCTCTTCAGGAGAGGATTTTGAATCCCATTAATTCCTTCATCAATCTTCAGAAAATATTTTGTGAATGAAGATTTTAATTCCTTCAAGTGTTCAGATATTTATAGCTTGGCAGCACTGGAGACTTGTAACTGATTCTCTTTCAAATAATTGTACAGTCTTGCAACCTTATAAATACTGCTGGCTGCCCCTGAAGGATGCAAGATCTCCACAAATCTATCTTTTTCATCATGGATTCTATCTTTCTGCTACTCTGAAGATTGTTAATGAGCTTACCTGGAGACTCAAATTTACCTTGTTGACTTGGTTAAAAATATCACAAAGGTAAGCCAAAGATTGTAGCTAGTCGAAATCATGTAATTTGGATGATAGAGGGAAGGGATTATCCTGAGAAAAAATATAGAAAAACTGCTGTACTTCAAAAATCTTACCTCAAACAATCTTTAGAAGGACTTTACCTTGGGAAAGCCACCTGACTTCTGTATGATAAAGCAAGCTAATATGGACCCCATCTATTTTTTCACACAAAAACTTAAAAGGCCAATTCTTGTAAACAAAAATTGTTAAACTAGCCTCTAAGCTAGAGTTCTGGAGAAGATGACCGAAAAAGTCCTTCAACCAGTGGGAGGTTTGTACAGTTTTTCAGAGCCAACATAATTCACGTCTAAACGTTAAGTAAATTGTTTAATCCCTAATGAGTAAATTTGTATTTTGTGGCCAATTTGTTTCAGTGAGCTGTTGGATGAACACAACCCTTGGTACTGCCCAAACTGTAAACAGAACCAATGTGCCACCAAGACATTGTCGGTCTGGCGATATCCTAATTATTTAATAATTTATCTCAAACGGTAAGATAAAAAAAGTTGATTTAAATTGCTATGTAGTTTTAATTTCAAACTTATAAGGGATATAAAAACCTGTGACCGCATTCGTAGTCACAAGAATGTTATTTTCTAAATCTTCACTCCCTTCCTACCTAAATTGTCCATTTACCCCTTTTATCATTAACAATTTTCATGTCAGTTTCATTAGCCTATGTAAAAAATGGTAACTGAAATCAAAATCTGAGGAATGTCACATTTATATGATAGATATGTTAGGGTTGTCTAAACAGTAATAGACGTTTTAAATCAAAGATATCAAAATAAAATAAAAAACTATAAACTTTAAAAATAATCCCCATTCAATCTGAGTCATATTCAAACCAATTCAGGTGGTATGCTTTGATTTATCTCAAGAAAATATGGAAAATAGGTTGATTGTTTAAATTGCCATGTTGTGACAAAACTTTGTAGGTTAGACAGTAAATGGCTGAAGCTTTCCAATTTAACATGTGAAATAATTTGTTGCTTAAGATTTTATCCCCTGGTTTATGTTGACATGTAGTTCATCAGCATAACCGTTAACCTTAGATCCGGGATCATGATGCGGGAAGTGTATTAGAAATGTTATCGGTATTCAGGATCATAACACGGGACGTAACTCATAACTCAACTATAAGGTAATATAAAAAACTATTCTATCAAATAGCATAATTTAATTAGTACCATTTGATGCAAAATTTCATTGTCTCTACTTATCTAAGTTTTACACTTTTATCTGCGATAGTAAACAAATGATAAGCAAAATGCAAATGCAGTACACAAGTGCCGAATCAAAAACTGCTGCTGCCGGGCAATGCAAAGTGCTAAAACTGTTCATCTTTGACAAAGGCTGCAGCTGAGAATATTTGGCAGAAATTGTTTGCTCTACTATTGATGCATGGGAAAACTCATTGTCTTGTCAATGGTACAACTTGCAACCTTGTAGACCGTAAAGATATTTTTTCAAAAAATGTACAGCAAATCCTTACTCTTGCATTTTTTCTCACTGTGATTGTATGTTATTTCACGAATTGTTCAATTTTTTTCACGTCAACAAACCTTTTGCGAAAAAATCTTTTAAATATTGTGACATATTTCACAGTACAAAACTATTATGTATTCTATAGAAAACATAATTTCCTACAAAACGTGTGTTTTTCTATTATTTTATTGCTTTTACACGTATGTCAAAAATATATAAAACTGTAGTACTTCAAATCTTTCCACTTTTTTTACTAATCAAACAATTCCCAACAAGACATTTATTTTTTTATTGATAAAAGTTATTAGTGATTTGTATTCAACAGCTGATTACGCACATGTTGGGTGTTTAGAATAATTTATAAAAATTGTTTTTACCAGCTATAAAGGCTGAAAATTATAAAAATAATTACATTGGTTTAGTGACTCAAAAGGGGCAAGTGGCTTCGAAATATTTCACTATTCAATTTTGTGTGATGTAATTATGTCACTATTTACATTGCACCGGTCTACCAAGTTTATCAGGTATGCTGCTTTCCTTTCCTTTCTTTCATTACTACTGAAACCCTAGGCCTAGTGCCCCAAATTTAACCTGTTAGTAATTAATTAGGTTTATTTATTCCTTAATAGAGTAGAGTGCTTTTTCAGTCAAATAAGTTTTAAGTCTAGATTTAAATTATCTTAAACACGTATAAATTTTTATGTGCTGAGGTAATTTTTGATAAAATTTCAATCCCATATATTTAGAGATTTTATTATAAAATCCCAATTTGTGGTGCTTTAATGTCATTTTACATTTATGCCTTGTGTTAAATGTATGTACAGTACTTCCAAAGTTTTAGAAAGGTGTTGTTTAGCCAAAACAATAGTGTCAAATACAGTGTTTATCAAAAAAGTATACACATTTTGAACAGATACGTTTTATTGAATAAAGCTAATATATATACATACAAACTGTTTTTTGATAAAAGATATTAATAAATGTTGAAAATTATTACTATTAACAGCAATAAATCTTCCACATTAAGTTAGTACAGACTGGCAAACTAGCTGAAGGGTATCACTGAGAGCATTTGTGATTTCCTGTTTCAATCGTACTAATACCCTTGCCTTTTTTTCTGTACACCATGTATTTCATACCACCCCAAAGGTAGAAGTCCATGAGTGTTATGGACAGTATGGAGATCATGCTGAGTACTCGGAAGTACTTCCTCTTCACCTTATCTATTGCTTCTGAAAATGTTGTCAAGGTATCCTCTTACTACTTTTATTTGTAGAGATTTCCTTCTAACCACGTTTCTTGTTTACATTCTACACTGTCCCATGCATTTCAAATTTGTCTCGGATCCTTGAAATTTTTAATCTTGTCGGTGGTTGTATTTCAGTCTCCATTTGCTATTGCTTTTGCACTTTTTGAAGATTTTCGATATTCCAATAACACTTTAAAAGCCATATACGTGCAAAAGATAACTGAAATTCAGCTATGTTTATCTTAGACTTAACACTTGCTGCGGCTGCTATAGTCGGTAATCTTACCTCAGGTGCTAAAAATTGTTTACACTATTACTATTTACACTTACAAACTAAAAAAAAATCAAAAACTGAAACCAAAACATATACAAAGTTATTAGGTCGTACTTGACACGCTACGGACAAAAACAACTTTCCTTCGCAGATGCTACCTCAATACTGAATGAATAAGCAAACAAAGGATAAGAATTCCTGATCGGGCATGACAGTATCTGAAGTTCGCAGAACACCATTCCCGATCGGGTATGACCACAGCGAAAGTGTTAATGTACAAAAACAATAACAAAACACTGACTGTTAGAAAACAGTTGTTTTTAAGCTGTCAGCTGATATTAGTTTCAAAAATCTGTGTTTTGTATTGAATCAGACATACAAAGTGTGTTTACGTTTATTTTATACAGCCTGTGTATATTGAGCGTAGATTGTCAATATTTGTAAACACTATTTTAACTTCATTTACGTACAGTATTTGGTTCGATCAATTCAATATGTTGTATTTACCTCAGACACATTGTTACAGATTTGTGTTCCAAGACTGTGTCAGCACTAAACTAGATGACAAAGTAACATTTCCTCTCTGTGGTCTGAACATGTCACCCAACAGTTCCTTATACGACCTTTATGCCTGTGTCTGCCATGTTGGAGGTATAAATTATTTTTTAGTTGTGTAGAGTATTATGTGTGTAAATCTGTATTCAATTTATATTTATGAATTTAGTTTAATTTGGTAATAATCAATCTATACCTATAAAAGGCAAAGCCCTCATTAACTGACTCACTCAGTCATCACTAATTCTCCAACTTCCCATGTAGGCAGAGAGCTGAAATATTGTACACTGTTTCTTTAGGCATTAATCAAATCAAATCAAAACATTCTTTATTGTCATGTTCGTCAAGAACATAAATGGTTTCAATTGTACAAATATAGGTTTATAATGCAGTAATGGTTGAATATGCCCATGGTAATATAGTTCTCACGGCTACATTGTACCAACGAGTTTCTACATTGTAGAAACTCGTTGGTAGAGTAGAATGGTTGATCAGTCAGCCAGTTGTGAAGTTTTGTCTTCAACTTGCCTCCTCTACATGTTCTTATATCCCCTGGTAGATGGTTAAAGAATTTAACCCCCTGGTATGTTGGTTTCTTTTCATACTGAGCAAGGCGATGTACTGGAATACTGTAGAGGTTAGCATTATGTGTGTTGTACGTATGTAGATCATGACCTCTCAGGAAGTCCGCCCATCAGCATGCATCACCACTTCTTGTATGTAGAGTCCAGCAATTGTCAAGATCTTGAGAGTCTTAAAGGCTTGCCTGCAGGTGTCAAGTCGTTGGAGTCTATATCACACAGCAAGTCTATATCTTAAATGGGTTTCAAAGAGTGCGAAGTATGCAGTTCTTGCTGTCGTCAGGTCACTTATGGCTTTTACTTGTTTAAGTGCATAGGCGCTTGAGTTTAGCTTCTTGCAGAGGCTGTCTATGTGTGGGGTCCAAGTTAGCAAGCTGTCAAGTGTTATGCCTAGGAATTTTACTTTTCTTTCCAATGTTACGCCTGGTATCTGTGGCGTCTCATCATATCGATGTCCAAATCCTATCTGGCTTGTTTTGGTGTGGTTGACAACCAGATCATTGTTGTAGCAGTATTGAAAGGCTGTGTTGAGGGATGTGTATGTGTTTACAGCTAGGTTATTCAGAGTTTTATCATTCACCAGCAAGGTGGTGTCATCTGCGCACATGATTGCCTGGCAATGGTCTTGGAGATGTCTGGGCATATCATTGGCAAATAAAATAAAAAGAACTGGGCCCAGAACAGAGCCTTGGGGTATACCACGGGTTATTGGTAATGCACTTGACTGTATGTGCGATGTAATTCCTTTTTTTGTCTGCTGAAGTTCAACCACCTGATGTCGATTAGCTAAGTAACTTACAAACCACTCTTTGGCTTTTCCTGTTATGCCTAAGGCCTTAAGCTTAGTGATTATTAAATTGTGGCTTAAGCAATCAAATGCCTTTGAGAAGTCCAGGAAAAGTGCTGTTGATAATTTACGCTGCTCCAGGTCATCTATCACTGTTTCAACGAGTTTAATCATAGCTGTAGTCGTTGATTTACCCTTGATAAAGCCATGCTGTGTGTTTGTAAGGAGGTTATGATTGTTGCAGAACGTAAGTAATCTTTTGAGAACGATTTTTTCACACAGCTTTGATAAAGTTGATATGAGAGAGATGGGCCGGTAATTACTAGCTGTGGTTGGGCATCCTTTTTTGAGTTTTGAGTAAACTTTAGAAATGTTCATGCCCGATGGGAAATGTCCTTGATCAAATGATTTATTAAATATTATTACCAGTGGGAGTACACAGTTCGTCTATACAGTGTTTTATCATTTTGGATGATATTTCATCATTGCCATAAGAAGTTTTTGATTTAAAATTTTTTACTATGTCTTTAAGCTCTGTTTCATTAGTTCTAGATTAGATGTTAGTGAGTGATTTGTATTTTCTGTTATGCAGTTGACAGTTGCGGCTTTATAATTGTTATTTTTTAGAGTCTCTTCAGCTATGGTAGTGAAGTATTGGTTTAAATGAGCTGCAATTTTTTCTTTGACTTGGACCATTTCACCTTCTATTTGAAGACTTATTTAAGATGTTTGTTTCTCCTTAACTCTTACTTTGTTAATAATATTCCACTCAGCTTTTGACTTATTGTCAGCGTTGTTAATAAAGTTTTTAGTAGCTATTTTTCTTAGAGATTTCAGCCTTAAATCGTACACTTTCTTTATTTCTCCTGCCTCTCTCTTAAAGTGTAAATCTCCTCTTGTGTCATACTGATACAGTACTTTAAGGTAATTATTTTTCAATTCAATGGCTGTTGTGTCTGCAAAAAGTTTAGGTTTGAGTTTAGGTTTTTGTCTTTTTATTGTTTTAGGACATGCAGCATTAAGAGATAGGGACACCTTAGTGCTAAAGATATTATAAGCGTCTTCTGCTGATTTGGCGTGCATGACAGGTTCTCAGTTCTCCACCTGAAGTAGAGCCTTTAACTCGTTTAGGTTTCTGCATGTTAGTTGTCTGCATAGCATTTGAGGTCTTCGAGGTTGTTCTGGGAGTAGGATTTTGCACAATTGGGCTGTGTGGTCTGAGAGTCCTGTTTCTACTACATTTGTAGTAACATCTGTCAGATCCAGGTTAGTGCATATGCAGTCTATTGAGGTTTCAGAATGTGCTGTTATTCTGGTGGGGGGTAGGTCTATCCTTGTCATATCATGTAAGGATAGTGTTTCAGCAAGTTTTATTGACTTTCTGTCATGCTTAATGGTGTCAATGTTTATGTTCCCCATCATAACAAATGTCGAGCTGTCAGCTGTAGCTCCCTCTATAGTCTGTGAAATTATATTTAGTGCGTTATCCACATTTCCCATTGGTGACCTGTAAACTCCCATTACATAGATAGTTGTATTTTTCAGTTTGATCTTTACAAGCGCGAGCTCGCATGTAAGTTCTTCGCAGTACTGGTGCACTTCGATTGATTCTGTATGCACTTGAAAACTATCCTGGACGTAAATAGCTACACCACCATTTTTGTGTACTTGTCTGCTGTATTGTGACTGAAGATTGTAGCAAGGGATAAGCGAGCTTCCCTCAATTTCCTCTTTTTCAAGGCTTTGCTCTGTTAAGATTATGACTTCGGGTTTAATTTCTTCTATTACATGAATAAGTCTGTTTATTTTATTGGAGACACTTTGGATGTTTTGATGAAAGATAGTTATATTGGAGCTTTTTGAGGCTGAATTACTTCTAAAAAATGATTGTTTATTTTACTGTGAGAGTCAGGTACTGAGGAAACTGAGTCCTGATCTATCGAGGCTTCTGGTGTTGAGTGGTCTTCTGTCTGTGGAGGAGTGTCAGGTTGCTGTTTGGCGTCCTTGTTGACATTGTTGATTTTCATGAGTCCTCTATAGTGGTGTATGTGCTTCAGGAAGAACTCTTCATATGTCTCCTCTTTAGGCCTTACTTTGGCGTTTAATGGGGGTTGCTTATTCCATTTTATTATGGGGGTCCTTTGTGTGGTGTCACGTTTGTTATTTTCACAACGTTCTATAACTTTTGCCACCTGTAGAGATACACTATAACATGTTTGTTTTGATTGTCTTATTTTCATGCTAATGCTTGGTCTTTCATAACAAGTTTCTTTAATTTCTGGGATTAGAGAGTGACCCGGCTTAGTCAAGGGTTCTGTCACAGTAGCTCCTAATCTTCTGTCATAGACCTGGGTATCTTCCGGTGTTAGTGAGACTTTTGGTGAATTTAACAGTTCGTCATGAAGGGACCTGGGTGATTGGCGCATGGCGTCCTTAGTTTGAGCTGTTTGGTGATTTGGTTGGCTGTATTTTGTGTTATTATTATGCCCAGTGTATGCGTCACAACCATAGATTGAACCAGAGTTAATTTAAGTTCACAAAATTGTCAAGAAAAGTGTTCGTGTAGTGTTTAAAATTGTTTACCTGCTTAGCAAATTGTTGGGGCTTCTTTTCTGTATCTTCCTTCATCTTTGACAAAATTAAATTTTTTTCCCTTAATTCCTGTTCTATTAATTCTCCTTGTGAGATTAAATTAGCAATTTTATTTTTGAAAGCAATACTTTCTTCCTGTGCATGCATTTCTGCTGTAACCAATTTTGTTTCTACATATTTTATTTTAAGCTCTGACTGTATTAGTAGTGCCTGCAGTTTCTTGAACCTAGCATCACTGGCTTTCTTTTCTTCCTCTGCCTGTGTCATTACCTCTTCTTTGAAATCTTGTTCCTTGCGTAGTTTTCTATTTAAGTAGTCATTCTTTCCTGCAAGGTCATGAGTCAAGTTTGTTAGTACCGATATTTCATCCTCCAGTTTTTCCAGTTGTTCTCCCAAATCCCACTGTAATGAAGAATTTTTACCGTTGACTTCCCTGAGTTGATGTTCAGGACTAGAATTTAGTAGCGTAAGATTATTAATTTCATTTTTCAAAATATTGTTCTCGCTGAGTAAGGCATTCCCAGCTTCCGCTGCTAATGTCAGAGAAGTTTCAAGGTCAAGTTCATCGGATAGCTCATATTCTTTGATTTTGTCTTGGACATTATTTACAATTGAAATGTCATTAGATTGTATGCAGGTAACTTCTTGACTCAGATGATAATCAGTGGTTATATGAGTGTCTGAGGCTAGACCTAAGGCTGCCTCAGCTTCTTGCAGTGCTTTGTTAAATGTCCTGTTCTTGAAGTTATCTGTCTTTGGTAGTCCGTATATAGACTTATGATTTAAATATAGAAGTAAGTCACTGCATTTTACAGTGGCAGTTTTGCAATCACCGAAAAAACAGACATTGTATATTGGAGATTTTCCTCTGTCTTGAAAAGCTATGTCTATTATTTTTCCAGGCCAGTGCGGGTAGTATTTTATCTTGGCAAAAACGATATCTCATATAGAGAATGACGCATTGGATGTTGCCATCAGTAGACAGTGCTATACTGTAATGTTCGAGATCAGCAGCTGTGGCCAATCCTGATTTAGAAGCTGTTTTTTATATAGAGGTTTGGCAGACTCCTCTTAGTTATCGGTTTCGATGTCAAAATTTAGAAACTGTTTTTTATGTAGAGGTTTGGCAGACTCCTCTTAGTTATTGGTTTTGATGTAAAAATCTCGGAACTGTTTTTTATGTAGAGGTTTGGCAGACTCCTCTTAGTTATTGGTTTTGTTGTAAAAATTTCGGAACTGTTTTTTATGTAGAGGTTTGGCAGACTCTTGGTTATATGTTTTAATGTCAAATTTGGATAGTCAAAATGTCTGGCTAGTTCATTACATCAGAAGTTATTAGTTGTTAAAATACAATTTTGTATGTAAGTCAGAAAATGTATAATTGAGCTTGATTTGAGGGCAATCAATCCTTGTCAGCCAAATAGCAGTACAATGGTATTGTACTGCGGACTGTTGAGCTGTGTTGTGGTGACTCAGCACTGCTGACACTATAATGAGGTCAGGTCAACTCATTGTAGTACCTGTGACAGTGGCTTAACTAGATTGAACTTCAGTCAACTGATGTTGTACAATTAAACTACAGGTTTTTGAGCTTGGTTTGCCTAATTCCTATTGTCTAATGTACAATATATAATTAGAGTACAGTATTTTAAGCTGGGAATGTATGATTCCTATTGTCCAAATGTATTATCTTTGGTCTCTGTAAAATAATATAATTGTAACAGTTTCTTCAAGGAGACTAGTGCACAACAGACGTATTTAGTAGATAAATATAAGCTTTTAGCTGTTATATTTCTCAGACATAAATTAAATTCCACTTATGTCTACTATTGTACTACAGAGCTTATGTCAGTTGGAATAAACAATGCTGAAGTCAGTGTTGCTGTGTCAGGTCTCTTACTTCAATGACCCAGCTCTGTCAATATAGACTGTGAAGCTATACTGCTTGTGAGTTGGAGGTGATGTGTTGGAAGTTTACTCAATGTGTAAATAATGAGCTGGATATGACGTCACTTCCATGAGCAATGTTATTTAATGCTTTATGTGTCTAGTATTTATAGTATTGTTTAATTATTTAATTTAATTTTTTCAGTAAGTTTCTTAAGTCTTGTGAATATGTTTAATCATCTATTAATCACATGAAATTGCTTGATTGAGTAGTCTTCATGTTGTGAGAAGTGTATTCTTGAGTGACAGGTAATATTACATTCTTATCAAAAACTTGAAAAATATGAATCTAGGACTTACAGTTTATGTTGGTGTGTAGTTTACTAGGGATTTGTTGTATTACCTAATTAAACTTCACTAATATATGGGGAGCGCTTTCACTGTAGTTGTTAGAGGTCCGCCATCTTGGTCTTGTTCAGTCCAAGTCTTGTTAATTAATCAGTTTAATTGGAGAAAGTTAAAATATATTCTTTTTAAAATAATTTATACTACAAAATTGCTCTTTATCGAAATTTAACTGCGTAAAATTGAGAAATTTACTTACTTACTTACTTACTTACTCCCAGGGCCATCTATATCGCAGGTGATATTTAGCCGCACCAACAAAGCCTCTCCAGATTGGCCTGTCCTCTGCATTCTCTTCCATGGCTCCAACTCGCTGTATATCTATCCTAACCTGGTCCCACCATCTTTGTTTTGGCCTCCCACGAGGTCGCCTTCCCTCAGGGTTATTTTTGCTAACTTTCTTTAGTTGGGACTCTTCTCTCCTTCTCAACACATGCCCAGCTCACCTTAGTCTTCTACTTTAGACCTCACTCACAATGTCTGCGTCGTTATACAGGTCTCTAATCTCCCTGTTATGTTTCCTTCTCCACTCCCCTTGGTCATATGTGGGCCCATATATCTTTCTCAAGACTTTGTTTTCGAAGACAATTAGTTTTTTTCCTCTTTCTTATTTAGTATCCACGTTTCAGATCCATAGAGCAAAACTGGGATGACTATTGATTTGTACAACCTAATTTTTGTTTTGTGTGACAATGACTTGGAAGATAGTAATCTATTGCATGCATAAATGCATCTGTTGGCTGAATTTATTCTTTGCTGTATCTCAATTTCTTCTGCGTTTTTATTTGAAATTGTGACTCCGAGGTATTTGAATTCCGGTACTTGTTCGAATTCATGACCATCAACTCGTAGGGGGTCTTGGGTGTAATTTTGCTCTCTTGTAAAGTGCATGAATTTGGTTTTTGGATCGTTTGTCTTCAGCCCTATTTTTTCTGCTTCTGTTATGAAGACCTTGGTCAGCGTAGTTAGATCCTCTAGCTTTTCTGCCATTATAGCTACGTCATCTGCAAATGCTATAATGTTCAGTTTTCCTCCGACTTTAACACCCAGGTTCATTTCTTTTGTCTTCTGAAGGGCCTCCTCTAGAGCCATGTTGAATAATATTGGGGAAAGGCCATTCCCCTGTCTGACTCCTGAGTTTACTTTGAAGGTTTCGCTGTTTTGTTTTTTTTTAAGGCTAAAGGCCCCTCCCCTTTAGGGGAACCGAGCCTCAGGTAAAGGGCAGGTCACAGGTGGCGGATAGTGAATGTTCCACCAGATATGGTGGACAGCTGCGAATAAGGAGTAACCCGAATAAGCAGTCCCGGACCGAGGCGGCAGCACCGGAGGGTGTGGGAGGGTGATCTGTGGCGGGGTCACACTCAGCAAGTCCACATGAGCCCGATGATAGTGCTGTGTCATGGCGAGGAAGTGCCGCCATCAAATAAGCACTGCCTTGTACGATAGGGTTTGGGTACCCGAAGGCTAGGAGAAGGTCACTCTGATGTAACACCGAGGCTAGGCCAACGTCTTGAAGCTGCAGTGAAAGCAATTGGCCTAGGAGAAGAAGACTCTGATCACAAACTCCTGGCCCTCCAGGTTGGGGGTTGGGCGCTGGGCTGACAACCCGCCTCATAAAAAAATCACAATGTTACGAAACACCAACAAAAAATAGCCTCGGAAATTGGACAGGAAAAACGGATTAAGACCCGGCTTAGTTTAAAACAGTTACGAATTGGCACTTGGAATGTAAGAACATTAGCAACACCTGGAACTAGTGACATATTAGCAGAAGAACTGGATAAATACAAAATGGACATGGTAGCACTACAGGAGACCCGATGGCCCTTGGCAGGGAGGATAAACACAAAGAAGTACCTGATCTACTATAGTGGCTGTGAAGAAAATAGGTTTTATGGAGGAGTAGGTTTTGCAATAAAGAAAAAATTAGCTGAAGCGGTGATACATTTTGAACCAGTAAGCAATAGAATGTGCAATATTAGAATAAGAGGAAAATTTAATAACTTATCTTTAGTTAGTATCTATGCTCCAACGGAAGAAGCAGATGAAGACGAAAAAGATGATTTCTATGATCTACTAGACGAGTTGGCTGGGGAAGTTACCAAATTTTGATACCAAAGTTATATTAGGAGATGCAAATGCTAAGATAGGGAGAGAGGAGATCTGGAGCCCAGCGATTGGAAAAGAAAGCCTTCACCAAAACTCCAATGATAATGGAACAAGATTAGCAAGCTTCGCCCTGGCTAATAACTACAAAATATCAAGCACAATGTTTCCAAGAAAGGACATACATAAGTACACTTGGACATCACCAAATGGAGTTACCAAAAACCAAATTGATCATGTGCTAGTTGACCAAAGACATAAAAGCAGCATAACGAACGTTAAGAGTGTTAGGGGGGCAGAATGTGGAACTGACCACTCATTAGTTGTAGTGAAGATGACACAAAGAATAGCTACTCAGAGACGAAGACTTATAGACACAGAGAGGCTCAAATGCCACAGTATAGTTGAAAATTTTAAACTTAAACTTGAAAACAGATTCAAACTTCTAGAAGAGGTGGACGAAAATGATAATATAAACAATAACTGGAACAACTTCAAGGAAGCAGTTTTAGACTCGGCAAAAGAAGTATGTGGCAGAAAGAAGAAGAAAAAGAACAAAAAGCCATGGTTTGACCATGAATGTGAGCAAATGGTTGAAGAAAGAATTGTTAGGAAAAAGACTTGGATGAATAGTAACAGCATAGAACACAGAGAGAGTTACAAGTCAAATAGGGATACCAATAGGTTTTTGAAGAGGAAAAAACGGCTATATATAAATAGCTTGCTGGATAAAGCCGAAGAAGATAACACAACAAACAACTCAAGAGACTTCTTTAGAAAAGTAAGATTTTTCAAAAAAGGATTCACCCCCCGCTCTTACGGAGTTAAGAGTAAAGATGGCACATTAATTATGGAAAGCCAAAAAGTCCTTGAAAGGTGGAAAGAATATTTCAGTGATCTACTTAATGTCAACAGAGGAGATGAAACAACAAAACAAGACAATGAATGTAGCTATTACCATGTACAACCAAACCTGGAACCACCAACCAAACAAGAAGTGGAAAACGCAGTAAAGACACTGAAAAATAACAAGGCTCCAGGAAAAGATGAAATTACAGCAGAATTACTAAAAAAAGGAGGAAATGTAGTAATTGAGAAACTGTGGAAGTTAATACTTAAAATATGGGAAAAGGAAGAAATGCCAACTGAGTGGCAAGAGGCAGTAGTTGTACCCATACATAAAAAGGGAGAAAAAGAAGAGTGTGGAAACTATAGAGGCATCTCATTGCTAAGTATCCCCTATAAAGTCCTGACTAAAATTATTCTAAATCGACTTGAATGCTACTCAAACGAAATAATTGAAGAACACCAGGCAGGCTTCATCAAAGGTAGGTCCACTACAGACCAGATATTTTTACTGAAAGAAATTGTAGCCAAGTACTGGAAATATAACAAAGAATTTTATGCCATCTTCATTGACTTCCAAAAAGCTTACGACAGCATTGACAGAGAAAGATTATGGGTACAGTTAGAAAAATTTGGGGTCCCCAGAAAACTGATAAACCTGTCTAAAATGAGTGTTACCGAGTCAAGATGCTCCGTGAGAATAAATGAGAAATTTACAGTAGAATAATTATGTTGAAGCAATCTTACTAACTATATATTTTTATAATTATAGCAAGTCATTAATAAGATCTATATATTTTTTGCTATTATATTCAAATGTTTAAAAATTAGTATTGTATGACTAAGACAGCTTTTAAACATCCTAATTAGACTAGACAGCTAAATAACCACTGAATGTACTATGTAATTGATAAATAAAAATAATTGATTAATTTAAATAAATACAAACTGATGATTATGTAATTAGAATGGTTACTACAAAATTCTGTTTCAAGTTCTTACTGACATCAAGAAGGATATTGAACTGAAACATGTTGTGTTCTGTTTTGAAAGAACAGATTAAAACTGATTCGTATCTCATTTTGCTTGTCATTACAATTCATAGCATTTTAGTCATAACCCCCACGAGTTTAGTATGGAAACAAAGCAAAGGTAAAGCCAATGGAAGAGGTTATTGTACCCCCCTAAGGGCTCATTTACACTGCGTGCGAAGTGATGCGAGCTGCAAATTTCAAAGCTATGATGTGTTTACACAGCAAGCGATAAGAAGTGAGTAGTCAGTTGTCTTAAGGCATGTTTTTCAGTCAATATATTTTTTCTTGATAATAGCATTTTCAACATTAAAAGGAAACGTCAGTGGGTGCATGAAATCAACTGATCGAGATGTAGGTTGGAGAATATCACCATTATTTCTATTGTGACCTATGCAAGGATGAAGAACATTATTGGAGCTATTTCAGAATCAGTACAAATACTTTTGACTACATTCTTTCATTAATTTCAAATTAAATTCGTAGGCAGAATACAAACTTAGGTTGTGCACATGATTAATTTATGTGGGAATCTCGACAGTTTGTGTCAAATCGCAATGTAGCTTGCGATTGCACCTAACTACTCGCTCTGGATGGCTCGGCTCAGCTCGCAATCTGTACACCTGACGCGCTGGCCCATTGAAAATGAATACATGGCATTTACATTGAGTTTTTCACTTGTCATCACACTGTCTCTTCGCACGCAGTTGTAGGTCCCTTAATTGCCCTGGCTATTGGGCTATTAATAAGTAGCTTTTTCTGAGGAAAATTCCACCTTAGTTAGTAACAATGACTACTATAACTATTGTATGAACAAAAATTGTTATTACTTTGTATTATATAACACTGTACAGAATGAATTTCTGGCAAATGAGCAGTATGGTTTTAGAAAAGGTAGGAATACGATAGGTGAAATCTCAGACTTCATTGATGAAGTGTCCTGGGGCTTGGATGGTTCACAGAGTACAATGGGTGTGTTCTGTGACCTTTCAAAGGCGTTTGATTGCGTAAATCATAATATATTGATACAGAAGTTGTTAGTATATAATTTTGTCATCTAATGCAGTAAATTGGATTAAATCATATTTAGAAAACCGTTTTTAAAGAACAGTGGTAATAAAAGATAAAGATAGGTGTGCATCAGAATGGAAACAAATTACAGATGGAGTTCCTCAGGGCTCAATACTAGGACCGCTGTTATTTTTATTGTATATCAATGACATTCCATCAAATATTTCTAATAATCTTGTACTTTACGCAGATGACACAACAGCTATAGTAAAGAGTAATTTTGCAAATGATCTCATTTTTGAAGTAAATAAAGCTCTCACAGATCT
This sequence comes from Stictocephala bisonia, assembly GCA_035578905.1. Taxonomy (NCBI): domain Eukaryota; kingdom Metazoa; phylum Arthropoda; class Insecta; order Hemiptera; family Membracidae; genus Stictocephala; species Stictocephala bisonia. The sequence goes on along the minus strand of JAQJVL010001097.1, from coordinate 104,531 downwards.
GACTAAATGGTTCAATGTCAACGGACTAAAGCTTAACAATGAAAAAACACAATTAATTAAATTTTGTACACCACAATCCAGGGATGTACCATATTGGAAAATAACATAGTTTTTCAAGGAGACATAATTTCATTTTCAAATAACACCAAATTTTTAGGGTTGGAAATTGATTGTAATCTTGCTTGGAATAAACATATAGAATTACTTTCAAAAAGATTAAATGCAGCTTGCTTTCAAATGATCGTTTTACGTAACAATATCGATATTAAAACACGGGTGATGATTTATTATGCTTATTTTTATTCCATTCTTCAATACGGTATTGAACTTTGGGGTGTGGCACCTGGTGCAAAAAATATTTTTATGATACAAAAAAAGTTTTCAAGAATTATGACATTTGCTCCACCACGATCTTCATGTAAGGGAATTTTTAAGCAGCATCAAGTTTTGACAGTGGCAGGCTTATACATACTAAAAGTTCTGCAATATGTAAAGAATAATTATAACCTAATTTAAAATACCCAATTTAAAACATGAATACAGCACTCGATATAAAAATAACTTACAGTATCCAAAACACCGTTTGAAATTAGTAGAAAAAACTCCAACTTACATGGGAAAAAGATTGTTTAATAAGTTACCTGAGGCATTAAAGAAAAATATAACTGGTAAGACCTTTAAAAGCAGCCTTACTCATTTCTTGCTAGACAAAAATTATTACAGTGTAGAGGAATTTCGGAATGATAGTTTTTAAGTTTTTGTTTTATTTATACCTGTCTGTAATTTATTGAAAAGTTTGACAATGTCACCTGTTTCATAGCCTATGCTATTGTATAAACGTATTTTATGTGACAATAAAGAATTTTGAATTTGAACACTTGTTAATTCACAGTCAAAGTTGATCACGTTTAATTTATATTTCATAAAAAGCAAATATTCTTTTACTATGCTGAATAATAAAATATTTTAATTTCATTTTTATTTGTAACTAACCTACCTGATATTAACAACAAGCCGCTCTTCAGGACTAATGGGCCCCGACAGTTGGTTACCTGTTACATCAAGGAATGCTCCACTTTTGACAAAATATAATCGAATTCAAGTGAACTGTCACAATAATGCCTCGTTTTTTCTTAATATCAGAAATAATTGATGATACTTTTCGTACTGTTGGATACCTTCACATACCTCATTCATCCATTCCATCCTACCACAAACTTGTAACGTATTTTATTTAAATATTACATTGCCTCTTAGAAGAGTAAACTACGGTGTACTTTATAAAGCACCATCTTGCGTACTGACTGCTCTGGTAAGTCTGTTCGCCCCGTGCGAAATCGCTCAATACCACTTTACGTACACCCATATGGGTGGGTGGGTGGTTCAATATCACTGTACGTGAATGCGTGGATGGGTGAGTGGGTCAATACCACTGTACGTACACCCATATGGGTGGTTCAATATATACGTATCAATATCACTGTACGTGAATGCGTAGGTGGGTGTGTCAATACCACTGTACGTATATGGGTGGGAGGGTGGGTTAATATCACTGAAAGTGTATGGGTGGGTGGGCCAGTGCTACTGTACTGTATGGGTGGACCAATTTTACTGTATGTGTATGGGTGTGCATCTGAAAAAGATAATCTTGGGGAGGACCTTCCTGCAGCAAACTCACATAATCCTTTTGTACAGAATGAGGATAGATTGACAACCTCAAACTTAATTGTATCAACAACTAATATGCAAAACTTTCTTTCTGCAGGCTGTATCGACAATACCCAGAAAGATACCTACCCACCCAACCATACACGTGCAGTGGTGATGACCCACCCGCCCAACCATACACGTGCAGTGGTGATGTCCCACCCATACACGTACAGTAGTGATGACCCACCCGTACACGTACAGTGGTTATGACCAACCTGCCCACCCATACACGTGCAGTGGTGATGACCCACCCGCCCACCCATACACGTACAGTAGTAATGACCCACCCGTACACGTACAGTGGCGATGACCCACCCATATACGTACAATAGTGATTCCGCGTACGTACACTCATATGGTGTTTGCATGTCGCTTCTAAATGCATCGCGTTTTGTGTGTATGTACCTTTAGTCTTATATATATATATATATATAGAATTATCTATATTGGGTGGATGGATCTACTACTTGTTTAGTGTAATTTATCAAAATGTTATTTAGTGTTACTATTGTTTATGGGTTGATAGATGTAGGGAGGAAAACTATATGTTGAATCTTTTTTATTTTCATGAATTTTTAATTATTTCCTAGCAAATGTTATACTGGCTTTATGAATAAAAATAGAGTGAAAATAACCTTAGGATTATTCAATCAGTTATTGTTGAAATATTTGGTGCAGGAGTGTCAGCCGGTCATTATACTGCCTACACTCAGCATCCACGAACTGGAGAGTGGCATCATTATAATGATGACTACGTCACCAAGCAGCCTCCGCAAGAAGAAGACTACAGCAACGCCTACATTCTGTTCTACAAAAAGCGAGGTAAGATATAAAATTTTTTTAATTATTATTATTCATTCAAAAGACAGTGATCGTCAAGATATGGGCGAATATTATTATTTTTCTTTTATGTTAATTATTTTTTTAAATAAAGCAAATTGGTAAGGTAGGTTAACATATAAGCAATTTTAACAATTTGCTGAAAGAGAAATTTTATAAACAATTAGTTTATAAAATTATTTTCAGTACAAAGTCTCTATTGCAAATATGACATTAGGTAAAAGAACAAAATTATTTGAAAATATGTTAAACAATTCCACAATATATTAAGTCACTCAAATATGATGTGGGGTTTTCGCAAATTCTATACTCTAGAGTTAGTATCATTAGTGATACATAGTATACAAAGAGGCCGCCCATATACATTGCACCGTGGCAGTTATGGTTAGGTTGAAGTTTTAAGAACTATATTTTAACAAGCTTAAGGTTTGTTCAATAGTAGTCTTGAAGAAATGTATAGGCAGTAGGCACTCTAATAAACATTTCCAAGCAGTTAAAAGGTTAAAACTACATTTTTTTTATAGATGCCCAGTTTTTGGGCGCTTGCCCGGACAAATTCCCATTTATAAATGTCCCTGCCAACTGTGCATTTGTCCGGCCCATATCACTAGTCGCATGTTATTCTGCTTTGGGGTTATTAGTTTTATGGTCCATACTTTTGCTGGCCATTAATTCTTAATTAGTCACTGTTACTAATCTTATAGAAGTTTTTTTTATAGTGGATGAATCTAACCTAACTATAACACTACGCAACATGCAATTACTCATTAGTAAGTGAAGTGTCTAGTGATCAAATCAAGATTAATCATGTTTTAATGCATAATTGTTTATTCTGTATATGAATATTTTGGCTCAGTCCATTATTAGTTGATGTAGCATCCATTATTTAAGCTGTGTTATTTTAGTCATGTTTTTAATAAACCTCCTTGACAAATTACTTGTCATTCAGCTTAAGTAATGAATTGTTGCTTAAGCAATCACAATATTGATAGTATAATTGAGAACTGTCATTATGTTGAATCAGATATAATGGATTTTACATGGTTATACGGTTTAGTTCTGAAATTAACTTTTGCATGCTTGTGTGATCATGATTATTATTATTCATATGCGAGATGCCGACACAGCTTGTTTGATAATTCACTAAACATTTTGTTTTGAAATGTGTGGCTGTAGCCTACTTATATTTCTTATAAGTTCCCTTAATATTATGAAATAAGTTTCTTGTTTTTAAAACATGGCAATAGAGTACAAAGGGCCGCTGAACAATTATATTGATGTTTTAGGTGCTGATTTGAAGAATGAGGATTTTAATGCAAAGCTAGTATCTCTTGACAGTGAAAATATTAGTTGAATAAGGCTAGTGGTATGTTAAATATGTGTTTTACACCTTTTACTATAAAACATACATTTTGTTGATGATTGTACTCTAAACTATTTGTAAATAAAGTATCATTTTGTATATGTAAATTTTGTTGATCTAAATTATTGACCTTTAGGATAATGAAGAAGTATGCTGCCTAACTTAGATTTTAAGAATTTTCATACAGATTTTTTTTATATTTACTATCTCATAATTGAGGTTTCTGTATTTAAATGTGGGTGATATCAAGAGCACCTACTACACAGCATTTCAGTTTCTTTTTTTTCAACTGCTGTAAATAGCAAGGGTATCCAGGCAGGTAATCTGTCAACCACTCTGTACGTTTCATAAGACACCGTTTTGCAAACGGTAGAATGGTGCTCACCAAAATATTCACTATTACCAGAATCAGCCAAAAACTGTATTTCCATCTGTTGTTGAGCAGTAATTGCGCCGCTATGAGTGTTATTTTCATTGAGGAACTCATCTGCTAAAAAGTCAATGCTTTCAGTTTGAAATATCCATCTCTTTATTCACTTTGTTTATAAGCTACAGCTAAGGTTTCCTGAAACTTTAGCTGGTGCTAACCTTTACTACTTCTAACTACCTTTATTCAAACGAAACCTAGTTGCAGCTTAAAAAGTACCTTGTCTTCACAAGGACTAGATTTTATTCACTTCACCCATTGTAAGTAGGACAACAATAGAAGATTCTTGATGTTACTTTAAGTCAAACAATACAATAGAACTTAAAAATTGAGCTTATTGCTAAACCAGATGAAATGTCACTTGAAGAGTTAATGGGAGATTAAATTTGCCAACATTTGTAACTTAAAAAATGGTTTATTTCTTTAAAGATTTAAATCATTTTCCTCAGCAGGTGGTTAATTTTATCTTCTCTGCATCCAAAGTCTCCACCTTCTACATAATGTGTGGTCTTTTTACGCCATCCTCCTGTTGGTGTGTTGAGCTGAAAAAAATAGAAATACAATAGACACAGAATTATAAGAACTGTAGTAATATTGCAGCTGCAAAGTTTCAACAACAGCAATCTGAAAATTATATTCCATTTTTACTACGCCATGCTTTTTTTTTTTTTGATAGTCTATCAAACTTATTGTTGTCATAAATTATTACAAGTGTCAAGCCAATTTTATCTAGTACTAATATATATAAAAAACTTACTCCCTAACACAAGACCTACATTTTGAATATTTAGTTCTCTTTAGGTTATTGAAATTATTTATAAACAACATTAGTATATTGGAGAGATAAGACATCAGCAAGCTTACCTTAGAAAGCAAGTTCACTAAAACCAGAGTAGTATTAACAAACACAAAATCACACGAATTTTCTGTGCGACTGGCACTTTCTTCAGGTGTAAAAAAAAAAAAAAAAAGAGAGATACAGAGAGAGAGAGAAATATAGATGATTGTCAGAAATATAAACCTTTCTCTCTCTACTCACCTGAAGAAAGCGCCAGTGGCACAGAAAATGCGATTTTGTGTTTCTTTTGTGTATGTTACTACTACTCTGGTGTTAGTGAACTTGTTTTCTAAGGTAAGTTTGCTGATGTTCTATCTCTCCAATATACTAATTCCTGGCCTAGTTCCCTTTAACCTAACCTAAAATTATAAAAAACATTTAAAATTCAACCCTTGTCTATATAAAAAAACTTTTAAGAATGAATACTTGTGTCTTATAAACTAAATTGTACCAGAAGCTTTTGAGAATTAAATATTTTAAGAAAAATTTATAGTAAGTTTGCTTATGTCCAAAACTACCAGTAACAAACAAGTTCAAGAGTTTTAATAAACAATAAAATTCAACTTCTTTGCATTAATATTTTACCATTTCATGCAGGGAATGAACATTTTTATGAAAAATACTTTACACACAACAGACTATGAGTGGTTGAAAAGTATTTAAATGTTACTCATTAAGATTTTTGTTCAAAAAATGTCTTGATTTGTAAGCCATGTTATATAAATAAGGATTCTTCCAATAATTTATATTTCTGACAATCAACATTACGTAATTTGATAAATGCTGAACCTTAAGTTATAAATGGAAAATACAATTAAACTAACAACATCACTAATTAAAAGAAAACAATGATGCATTTGTTATGAACAAACTCAAAATATCTTAAGAATTCCATACAATTAAGGAGTTTCAATTATATTCACTACTTTTTACCGTCAAGCATTTGATAATTCTTCTTGAGACTCCTTAGTTTAGACAAGTATCGAGTGCTTCAGAAAGGACCAATTATGCGATTAAGATCAATATTTTTAATGGCAATTGAGAATCACTTTCCTTTTGGAATAGCTTGTCTTGTCTTGTACTTCCAGCCCTTACATATCACCGCAAGAAATAATTCGATTAATAGCAAAACTCACTTTGAAGGGCCACAAAAAGTTGGAAGCATACTTGAAGTTAGGACCCACAGTGAAGACTTCATGGATCAGATCTTCCACACAGATGATGTTTGACGTTTCTGGACAACAATAATTTTAAATTTTAGTAGGATAATTTATAGTTTATTTATTTCACTATCAACTTGTAGCTATAACAGACTAAGAGAGAACAACATGCAATAATAATTAAGTTACTAGGCAAAATATGATGAAGAAACAAATCACCAGTGTTGATCAAATAAATAGAAAACTAATTTCCTCTAATTAGATGTATGCAAATGACAGTTTAGTTAGAAAAAACACCTGTTTAATCAATATTTAATGCTGTTTTAAATAACATGTTTTACAATGAAATATTTTAATAGGTCTAATTGTAAAATGACTTTAATCTAGTGAATTCCATCAAGCAAGACGTATTATAGGTACAGTAAATCACGTGCGAGCAGCATCATACCAAGGATCAGTGCAACATTTCCAATCAGACAGTCCATCTATTTCAGTTAGTCTGCAATTGTTTTGGGATACTTATTTAATCATAAATATAGTAATAATTATTTCCTATACAAAACAATAAGTGTTTCCAGTACTTGGAACAATGAAACAAATTAGGTTCTTTGAGTTTTAGGCTAAATCCTGTCATTATAACAATGATTTCACTTGCCACAGTGTTTACGTTGGATTTGCTATTGTGTTGTTTAATCAATTGAGTTTTGTTAATGGTTAACACTTTGTGCTCGATTTGATAATTTATAGTTTGTCCTCGGTGCTCGAATGGCCAGCTCTACTGGCCAACGCCATTTCCTTGGCAACCGGGAGCTCACATCGTATGTGTAATGTCCCCACAGCTCGAATGTCCAGCTGTACTGGCCAAGTCAAAATCCGGGTTATGCTCGCATGGCCAGTACCACTGACCGCTACAAACAAATTTTGTTTTCTAATACTGTATTTGATTAGTTGTCTGGTTAGTGCTGACCCAATCGGGACATTCCTGAACTAAACAACCACATTTCATTAATAATTCTTTCCCGCCAAATACAATCCTGACAGTAAGGTTGCTTAGCAACGGCTCGTAGGTCGACAGAGACATTGCAGATTGGATCTAGGTTAGTTGTGTGTCAGTGATTCTACGTTTTGTGTATGTTTTTATTGATGATAATCAGCTGTAATATTATTATTATTTTGTAAATATTGTATAGGTTTACCGGAACAAATTTATTTATTTATTTATTTATTTATTTAGGTCAAACAAAAAAAACAAGGCTGGTAGAATTAAATTAAAAAGAGGTGACATACAAAGTTTCAGAAAAGAAGATAAGTTTTCTGTCCTCTTGTGGCAGGATACCAAATTAGTAGTTATGTTAACTACTTTGTATGACAACACCACAAAGACTATTCGGCGCACAAAGAAGAATGGGCAAGTAGAAGAGGTCGAAAAGCCGTCAGTTGTCAATAAATATAACAAGTCAATGGGGGGCGTTGATCTGGCAGATCAATATATTTCGACTTACTCATTCACAAGAAAGTCAATCAAGTGGTGGCGGAAGATTTTCTTCTGGCTCTTAGAAACAGCCGTAGTAAACTCATTCATATTGTACAACATGAATAAAGCAGACAACAATGTATGAAAACGAAAATTTCGAAAAATGCTGGTCAAGGAGTTGGTTGGAAACACATGAAACACAAGAAAGCGAGGTAGGCCTTCAAATTTGGAAGAAGAAGAAGAGCGACTGAATGGGAAGCTACACAAACCATATCCTCTTGATGGCGGCAAAACAAAGGATTGCAGTGACAGAAGGGCAGGGAAGGAGAGAAAACGCACTAAATTTTATTGTAAAACAGTACAAATCACCCAGGACTGCATATGGGCCTATGTTTTGATAAGTACCATTCAGTTAAAAAACTTAGATTAAAAAAAAGTTATATGTCCTATGTTGTAGTTTTTACATAATTTTAAAGCCCTTTTTAACAATACTTTTATTTATATGATTTAGTATTATTCATTTACAAGTATGATTTCATAAATCTATGTATATCTTAGTGTTAGTAGCTTTCATTAAAAATTACTTTTAAATTGTCTTTTTATTGCCCTTTAAAACATTTAACAAAACTGTCCATTTAATCCAGTAGGCATTGACAACAAATACGAGTTGGGGAGGGAAGCAGAGGATAATGGCGGCCGTCCCGCCAGTGACGCTACGTCGGCCAGCTGTACTGGCCATTCGAGCGCCAAGGACAAATTATGACAAAAAAAATCATAGCTGACTGCGACTGGGTGTGGCCAGCTGTACTGACCTTTCGAGCACAAAGGGTTAAAATGATAAAATTAATGCCCGTTTCACCAACACAACCCAATTTGTTCTAACCATAGTTAAAATATTTCACCATAATTTTTTTTTACAGTACCTTGCAGCATACTGCTGCTGGATGGTAACTGTGGTAGAAGAAGTAAACATTCTCTCCTCTACGCGCCATTTATTATGGGTTTATGACTAACATTTACCATCAAGAACAGAAACAAAAATTACTAAAAATGTTTGGAAAGGTCTTTCAGCTTGCAACCAAGACAAGGCACATGATCACTGGTTTGCCATTCAAGCATAACACTCCAGGGCTAATTAACAGCCGATAATCGTAAATAGATTAAAAAATACATGAGACTTCTTTCAAAAATAAATGCCATGAGGCAAAGACAATTAGTAAATACAAAACAAACAGTTCAATTACGTCATCATTTATCCATATGTCACAAAACTGATTACTGTAGCATTGATCCATAGAATACAAAACATTACCAAAATAACTAACCAAAATATTTAACTTACTAAGTTTCTTCTCAATAATAGTATTGGAGGTGATTGGAACTCGTTGAAGCTTGATCTTTGCAAAACCTCGCTTGTAGATGAGATCTCGCACAGACTTCAAGTTTGGATAGCCCCAAGTGATGTAGGGTTCACAAATCCTCAACATGTTCATGGTTGCCTACAAACAAAACACATATTTTCATTAACAATTTACAAATATTTTATTTTACAATATAAATTAATTATTTGCTTTAGTGACACCTGCAATAATTTCAGGATTCATTTTTTTCTTGTCCATTTGTTTCAATAAGGCTGCCTGTTCTCGCTACGTCACCTTACATTGCCTAGATCTATCATTTCCCCAAGGAATTGTTAACTTTCCAGCTCGGTTCAAGCAGATAAGCATGTATTTGTTGTAAATACTTAGGTCTAAGTATAAATGTGTGGTGATGACAATCAAGAACTAGCATGCAAATGCCAACAGAATTGCAGGGGTGACAAGAGGACACCACACATAAATAAAGCCTCTTTTTCAAGGCGATACAACTCTCATGACAGTGCTCTCATGACATTCGCCTCAATATTTAGGTTGTTCAAGAGTAGCGTCAACACGGTGAGACTTGTTTGTGTCGATAGTGATAGCTAATATGGCCGAACACAACCAAAGAGATTACGAGTCAAGCTAGCTATCGCACAAAAGATGTTTGCAGTATTCACGGTGAGAGTATACCTGATACTATTGCGAGAGCACTCCACACTTTCAAGTCAGCGAGTTAGCGCGAGAGAGGCTCTCGCAGAAGTACGATAGCGACTTTCAAACTGTTTACATGGCGACAGTTGTTTCGATAGTTACTATCATGACAGCAACTATTACACAACCTATCACCGTGAAAATGGGCCTTAAATCTGAGTTAAAAGGAAAATGGCCAGTATCAACACTGCAATATGTAACAGTGGAGACCTTGGTGATTTCTAATTACAACAAGTTAAGCAGGGTGCTCCTAAACACTATTGCACCGAATAAAATATATTTAGTCTCAGAACTAATAACAAGATGATTAATTTACCTTGTTTAGCTTCACAAATACTCCATTGTTGATTTGCTTCAACCTGAACAGCTGAAGAACTTTTCGTACTTTTGGAGCAACTTGGTTAACACTGAAAAATAAATGTTAATCAATAACTAAGCGAAGCTTGAGTCAATAAAAAATACTTAAGCCTAAGTAACCCAAATAACCTAACACAAAGTTCTTGTCTGAATTTTAAGCAATTAGTGAACAAATCCAAGTAAAGCTTTATTTGTTAATTAATTCTAATATTCATTACAACAAAATTAAAAAGGAATGTCAGTATGTATTTTTTTATTTGTAATATCAAATCCTCTTAAGCACTGTTAATTCATAGCACAAAGAAATAAAACAGAAGTCCAACTGATATGATCCGACCACTAACGAAAAGAATACGCTGTGCATCACTCTCTGCGCATCAGTCAAAGGGTTAACATCAGATGCTGAAATATTTAACGGCTGATACATTAATTTCGAGATTTAAATCGCTTGTTCTAAATGAATCTAGTCTTAATGAATTTGCAATTTACGTTATCCCATGATATGTAATTTTAAGTTTGGTTTCTAAAAATATATTTTTTTTTCATATAGGTACTGTATTACAATTATTATATTACTTATTATCAGCTTATTATTTTACTTATTATCATACTTGCAATCTAAATGTATATTTGATTTGGGGACGTGGCCTCTATATGAACAGACCATTCATGTAGTTGGCAGTCATAGCTGACAAATACTATTCATTGGAAAGAATAATACAACATGATGATTATATGCACAGGGTGTCACTGAACTCTCTGATAAGCATTCTTGGTTGTTTTTTCTGGTTCATTTGAATAACAAATATCAAATTTTAAGTCACCAAAACACCTTGATTATGCTTGCACCCTTTTTTTTACTTTTGAATTTAAATCTAAAAAATAAAGTGTATTAGACTGAATGTTTAACACGTAGACTGCGGGCTACTACAATTGTACAGTAGACTCGTGATTATCCGAGCCTAGATTAACCGAGCCCTCGGTTAACCGAGGCAAAAGTCGGAGAGGGCGGGTCACAACCGTGTTGGTTATCGTAGAGATTAAATGCGTGTGGATGCGAATTTACGCGAATATAGCGATTCACGCATCAGGAATGCCTCTACCGGTCGCTGCTAGGTCAAGCCGGAGTTCTCGGAAGTCAACCCACCCCCTTTTATTAGGAACTGAGTTTATTGCAGAATTGTTCTAATTTTGTCAGTCGTCCTCGTCAGTCAGTCTGAGTTGTCTATCTAACGTGGTTGTTTGCTGCATTTTTATTGTTCCAAAGTAACGGCGTATTACAGTATTTTAAAACCGGTTAATTTTTAAGTGTTTTAATTTAATGTTTCTTAGTTTGTAGGCCTATTTAATAAGTGGTTTTTAGTTTTGTTTCATACGTTTAATTATTTTTTATAAGTTCATTTTTGTGTGTGTGAAAGAGAATCTTACTGTGCAAAATGAGTTTAAAGCGGAAGCGAGTAGTGGTTTCCTTAGAAACAAAATTAAATGCGATTAAAAGGTTAGAAAAAGGCGAATCTATAAAGAAGGTTGCTGCAGAGTTGGGTGTCGGTGAAGTGACTGTTGGAGATTGGAGACGAAAGAAGAAAGAAATCGAACAGTGGGTTAACCAAAGTGCGAGTAGTGGGAGTGGCTTAAGGCGGAAGACAATGAAGAAAGGAGATCATGGTCAAACATCGGAAGCGCTATACTTGTGGTTTTCGCAGTTGAGAGGTATGGGCAGCCCTATAAGTGGACCCATGCTCCAAGCTAAAGCTCTTGAATTTCATAGGAAATTTAAGGATGGGGAGGAAAATTTTTGTGCTAGTGAAGGATGGATGGATACCTGGAAGAAAAAATATGGCATCTGACAATTAAATATTTGTGGTGAGAAGCTTTCTGCCGACCCATCTGAAATTGACAGTTTTTATTCAAAACTTGAAACCATAATCTTAAATGATGGACTTACGTCAGATCAAATTTTTAACTGTGACGAAACCGGGCTCAATTACAAAATGCTTACATCGAAAACGTTAGCAGCTAAAAATGAAGCAAATGCACCCGGTTACAAAAAAAGTAAAGAGCGAGTGACAATCATGAACTGCTGCAATGCTTCCGGTTCATTAAAATTAAGACCCCTATTAATAGGGAAAGCCAAAAACCCAAGGGCATTCAAAAATGTTCAAGTAAATTACTTGCCAACAGTTTACAAAAACCAACAAAATGCATGGATGGACTGTACCATTTTTAAAACATGGCTTTTTAACGATTTTGTCCCAGTTGTTGAGGCATATTTAAAGCAGAAAAACTTGCCCCAGAAAGCATTGTTGTTGCTAGATAACACGCGATCTCATCCGGATGCAAGTGACTTAGTTAGTGGTCAAATAAGAGCAGTTTTTCTTCCACCCAACGTGACATCGCTCATCCAACCCCTAGACCAAGGTGTTTTGGAAGCAATGAAGAGAAACTATCGACGAAGGCTTCTCCAAGTGTTGCTAGCCAAGTTAGATGAAGGACTGACGGTAACGGATGCACTTAAGAAAATCACTGTCAAAGACGTTGCTTATTGGATTGCATCTGCGTGGGACGACGTAAAAGTGTCCACGATTCAAAAATCGTGGAAAAACATATTCCAAATAAAGCACAAAACAAACGACACGCAAAAGGAAACTGACGACTGTGTAGTCGATTTAGCCAACCTAGTTAATCATTTACCAGTTGAAGAACCAATCATAAATGAAGATGTAATCAATTGGATTAATGGAGACGAAGAAATGGAATTGTCAGACGACGCAATTGCCGATCTCATTGTAAACAAAAACAATAATGAAGAAGAAGAAGATGAAGACACAGATGATGCTACTCCAAAGATTACTCATTCCGAGGGATTGAAGTTACTTGAAGGAGCACTCGCATACGTTGAGCAACAAGAGGAATCAACTACATTCGATGTCCTCCATTTTCAACGTTGGCGGAACATTGCGGCATCAAAGAGAGGCACGAAACTTACGCAAAAGTCAATCAAAGACTTTTTCAAACATTAATATTTACTGATTAAGGTAAAAGTTTTTGTATTTTATATAGTTATGTGTTAGTTTATTAGTTTGTACTATTAGTATGTTAATGGTAACACAATTATCGATTTTTACGCATTTTTCTTATCAGTACAACCCATCTCGGGATTATCCGAGTTTTTTGTGTATCCGAGGTGGTCTCGGTCCCAATTACCTCGGATAACCGAGAGTCTACTGTAGTACCTTGCCACTGGCACGACACGCAGACTACTACAATTGTAGTACAGCGCTCCCTTCTCCAACATTGCCTCATGTGTGAGCTCAGCATTCGGCAGGGAACATTGTTATTGTAACCGCGTGTGGTGCCGGTTTCGTACTTCGTTTTAGCGCAAATCGTATTCGGATCGGCCATTTCGGATTTTTACTGTCAGTGCTCTATGAGCATTGTACTGTGAGGTTTTAGGATTGTTTTGTGAAATGGAAGAGCGTAAAGATAATGAAATTGTTAAAAACTTTGATTCGGAAAATGAAGAAATATGGGATTCCAGTTCAGACAGCTCTAATGACGACGCAAAGGGCGTTGATCCCCCTACGTGGTCGCCGACTACTGGCAAACTTTAAACTAAAGGAACATTTCATGGGGGATGTGTAAATTTATTTCTTGTCATATTATTTGTATTTTATTGACTTTGTACGTGAAAGAACAATGGTATGCGTGTTAGTGGGGTCATGCGGCTAAGAATGTGAGTGGCGACTGCACACAAACTGGCACCAGTGGCAGCCTTCACTACAATTTTAGAACCGGAAATGACATCATCAATTCCTTCTTGAATGGTTACATAAACATCTGCAATCAACATTTTGGACACCTGAAGACCATTTTTTGCTAAGTCACACAAATATTTTTTAGCATTTTTGAGTTGCAATACTACCTTTTTAGCGCAGCGAACGTGTTAACACTTTAAACGATCTGTTTCTTCGTTGTAAACGATCGAAGAAAGATATAAATACTGGGTCTAATTGAACAGATAAAAAGGTAAAGGTAAGAAATAATTATGAAAAAATTTCGCACTATTCTGGAAATGGCAATGAAAACCAAGCAAGAAATGGAGTTGGTTTTGTATTGAGCAAGGAACTAGATATAATTTCAGAAGTAGTCTATATAGATGACAGAATTATAAGAGTAGATGAAAGAACAGGTGAGAGAAATAATTTATTTAAAATTTTATGTTAACCCTACTTCTGGCAAGTGACCGCTAGCGGTCACCTGGACACACCCGCACTAATACGATTCTAATAAATCGTCTATCATACTTAGCGGTTTATATTTGATGTCTTTGGAATCGTAATGAAATGGCCTGTCTGTAGACATCATTTGTTGCTATATTTACGATAGCGGAATATTGGAATTGAACCGAACACAATAGGCTATAATTCACGTCAGCTGTATTTGACAACAACAACACTGTATCTGAATGTTTTGTTGGTTATTTGTGTTTATTGTTATTTTTACTTGATTTGTTCTTTTGAAATCTGTTTTGTGAAGATAAATAATTGTTTTCTGATAAACTGAATATTATTTTAGTATAAAACAATTATACATCGATTATTTTTGTGTGAAAATAGCTAAGTATTTGAATACATAATTTTATATACATAATATAATTATGTTTCAGTAGCATATTAGTGCTGCTCATATTTTTGCGAAAATAAAAATATATATATTTGTGTATTCATCATATAATACATTATTATAAAAAATTTTTGAATTTATACCATCGCGACACCTAAAAATGAGCATTGGTATATATGATTATGTTTTATAGAATAAATTTATTTTAGTTCTCAATATCCCATATAATGTATATATATTCTAAAACTAGATAAAATTTAAAGTCTCTAGGCTATCTTGAAAGCTAGAAAATATTACAATAACTCTGATTTATAGGTACGGTCCCACCCTTTTTTTTATTTGAAAATTTATATTTTTTGAATTAAAAAAAAAAATAAAAATAAAAGAGTGAGAATATTAAAACTTTTATTACATATTATTATAAACCATTTCTTTCTGAATATAAATATATATAACATTGCCTAAAAACTGTAATAAATATAATTTTTATAAATTAATTACAAAACCCTTGCGCGACGCCCAAAAACAGCCTGCCAGTATAGGAAAAATGGGCTGCCAGAAGTAGGGTTAAACTAAAACATTCATAGATTATGTCATCACTGATACAAAAGCAGATAGATTGGTAAAATATGTCAAAGTAATGCCTGTGAAGATCTCAGTGGTGACCACAAATTGCTCGTAGCAGACTTAAGGGAAACCAAGCTACCAAAGATAGTAGGGGTGTGCGAGTAGTGATTTTTGAGTTCGAGTCGAGTAGTTGGCATTTTTTCGAGTACTTTTCGAGCGAGTATTTATAGAAGAATTTCCTGTTCACAACTGTAAAAGGCAGACAATATCCTAGCCTATGTTAAGTTTTGCCAGATTCGTAAATAAATACATCTAAACTGAACAAAATAATTTTGATTTGTTGTTTGTAACTGTAACATTTGATAAATAAAACTTGTTACTTCCTGCCTTCCTACATTTTTATGTGGCATTATTTTGTTTAACCTTTTTCCTTTTTTCAGAACTAATATTATGTAAGAAATTAAGAAAGTATATTATTAATTGTAACAAAAAGATTTAATCTATTCATTCATATCACAGATCAGATTTTATATGCAAGCCAATTATATTGTTTCACAGCCGGCTGATATGTTTATCTGGTGGTTCAATTCAAGTGTACCGCGAAAACATAATGAAGCTTGTTGGCAAAAATTCAGGCATTATCGCCAAATGCGGTATTTTTGCTTTGAGAATTGCCTCCTCTCAACAAAAAATTTATTGTGTACACGCCAAGAAGAGTGGATCAGTATTCTGTGGGTATTCAATTCAGTAATAACAAGATTACAACTAACCGGAAATAAGCTCTGACTTATATAATCAAATTTGAAATTGGGAACGAAATGCTCCAATATCAGGTGACATTTTGAAAACAAAAGCTAAATTTTATATAATAAAATCATAAATAAAGATGACTTTCGTGCCAGCGATGGCTGCCTTGGTAATTTTAAATCCAGATATGGAATTCGGTTTCTTGAAATGTCTGGTGAAAAAAACTGTCAGTTGATGAGTCAGAAATTGAGGTGTTTAAATTAAAGTTAACACGTTCGCTGCTGATGGTGCGGATCCGCACCCTGCTGCCTGTTCTGAGCATGCGCTTGGTGCGGATCCGCACCATATTGGATCACTCATGTTATTTGTTTAGTGTGCGCCGAGCACTGTCCACAGACAGAGGATTCATTGTGAGCTTGCTTAAGAAATTCAGTTGAACAAATTTTTAACCGTTCGTTCGTAGCTAGCGATTTAATTTTTTCGTACAGTTATGATACGAAGTTAGTGCGGATCCGCACCAAGCGCATGCTCAGAACAGGCAGCAGGGTGCGGATCCGCACCATCAGCAGCGAACGTGTTAAAAAATAAAATTGAAGCTGAGGCCTCGACTCGCGATCAACTTTACAACGCTGATGAATTGGCATCACTTGCCAACAAAAACTTATGAAGTAAAAAGTGCTTCTGATAGAAAGTTAAAAAAAGAACGTTTAACGTTAATGCTGTGCACAAACGCTTCTGGCACACATCAAGTTAAAACTATTGGTAGAAGCATGTCTAAAAACCCTAGGTGTTTTTAAAATGTTAAAAAGGACACATTACCAATTGTTTACAAATTTCAAAATCCAGCTTGGGTTTCCCAGGAGGTTTTTAAAGAATGGTATGAACAGAAGTGACTCCTTCTGTTAAACAGTTTTTAACAGAAAATAAATTACCATTAAAAGCATTGCTAGTATTGGACAATGCTCCCGGCCACCCTAATGAAACTGAAATGACAGTTAAAACCAAAGATGGAAGCATTGATATGTTTTTACTAAAAAACACGACATCATTAAAATGTCATAAAAACCATGAAAATGCACTGCAAGGAACGCTTGTTGATGGAAATTGTGAGCATCACAACAGACAATATTTCAGTCATTTTGAAGAGATTTAATATCAAGGATGCTGTCATCAACTGTGCTTATGCTTGGAACCAAGTTACGAAATCAAACATAATCAAGTCTTGGAAAAACGTTTAGCCTACACACCCATTACATTATGTGGTCTTGTGACATTCGACTAATATGTTCCATTAATTGCTCTTTCCACTGCCAAAATGAATATGAAAGTTCAAAAACAAATAAATGTGGAAATAATTTTAATATAGTAATGTGTAAATATTTCCAAAATTACATAACTTCTATGGCTTTATATACTTCTTGTTATCTTCTTAAGTAGTAAAGGTAGTTTTATTGTTATCAAATATGTGAATATAACAAAAGTTACCCTCGAATCCTAATAACGAAAGCAAGCTTAGCTTCAGCTGGGATGTAGTAATTGCCCTTGTGTTTGGCTTGGCGAGCGAGTCTGATCTCATCCCGCTCCTTACTCCTGTATTCTCGTACATACTGCTCAGCACGTTTGAAAATCTGCTTTCTTTTTTTGTAAAGTTCTGATCTTTTCTGGAAGAAAGACAAACTGTTGTGAGCATGTTTTAAACAAAAAAATCTTGAAAATTGATTATTATCTAAGTTTTGTTTAGCTTACAGGAAGTTGTCTTGTTTTGACAGTGATCTTATTTTGCATAACTATATTGAATTCTTGTATAACATTACAGATATACAAGAGAAAGGCCAAAAAAAAATTACTGCTCTGTAGCCTACTGATGGTCATGGCAGATATTTGCCTTGGCATATGAACAGTACTCAAAACACTTATGAAGCAGTAAGTTTTGTTAGGCCTGAAAGTCAAGCTGAACAGGTCTTATACCTTAAGAACATAACAGGAGGCAAATGTTATATCTAAATATACTTTAGTGATAATGTGCGGTACAAATGATGTTGCAAAAAATAATGTGCAAATGATGTGATAAGAAAAAGCTTGAAATGTTGAATTTAAGAAAAATGTGATGTAGATACTGTAGTACGTAGTGCATTAATTACACTTACAATAACTGATTAGGTTTACAGTATGTGAAAGCAATCCTCTATACCAGGGGTTCTCAAACTTTTCAGGCCAAGCAGCCCCCCCCCGCCACTTTGACATACTTTAGGCTAGTGCCGCCTTATAATTTAATTATTACACTAATGTTGTGGATACATAGTACAAGGTTTTTAAAAATGTTTTTGTACTTACTTCAGTTTTGTATTAAAGTACATATTAAATCATATTGTGTAGGATCCTGTGTATGTAATTTTGTATTTAATGTCAGTAACGTAACAAGCCTTAAATCGTAGGCTATAGGAATAATCCATCTTTATTTTTAATGCAACGACGATACTATTCAATATATAATTCCTAATTAGTTGTGTTTTTCATGGTCAAAAAAACCTTATTACCTTACTAATTCAATATTAAGTTTCTCACACCCCCCTTTATAGTCTTCACGCCTCCCTTGGGGGTTGCGCCCCATAGTTCGAGAACCCATGTTCTATACAACAAATTTTGTCTGTTTTAAACCTCACTCACGAATACCTTGATAAAACGAATATTTTTCAATTCCCTTCAGATTCATTGTATTCGAGGTTCTACTGTAGTAATAATTGTATTATTTACAAAATTAGCTTTCACAAGTTGGAACAATATTTTTGTATACAAAGTATTAAAAATAAATAGTTCTGAAAGTGAAAGTTTTATTGATTCTTCTAGTTTCTTTTTTGCTGATCTAAGATAAATGTTGTGCCTTTTTGTTTTTCAGGTAGTATAATGACAATTTTATTACATTATATTTCAGCACAATATATTGAATTACATCGTAAATTTATCACTTAGACCTACATGTACTTAGTTACTGTATCTGCAAATAAATCTGAAATACCCAACGAGTTTAGGCTCGTTTCAGCTGTCCTAAAGTCAAAATACACATATAACCTAAAGCAGGCCAGACTTGCACATTATTATTTGTTAACTGTCAAGTTACCCAGACTGTCGGGTTAGTGAGGTCTTACTGTACTTGTATATAACCTATATTGTTTGGGATTAGTAGGAATTTTATTTTTAAATCTTCATAATTATAAATTATGGACTTTAAAATATAACTTATTTTTTTTAATATTTAATGATCATTTATAATTTTTTAAATAACATTCTAAAGTTAAATTAGCATTTTAATTAGCAAGTTGTACACATATTATCGTTACTGCAAACAATTGAAGCCATTTGTAAAATTAAAATTGTTAATAATAATATGATAATATATTTTACTATCAGTATTGTTCTGTTCAAATTTAGACTTATTTAAACAAACTAACTTTACCTTAAGAGCAACTTTTAGTTTGGCAGCTTTCTTCGCATCTCGCTTCTTACGCCTCTTTAAGACTGACTCTGGAACAGCAGGTAACTTTTTACCTAATGCCTTCTTTTTGCCAGCACCGACGTCCTTTTTGGTTGCAGGATCGCCTGTCTTGGGGCTTGCAGCTACAGGATCTTTCTTCTTACTGTAGATAAAAATATCTTTCTGAATTATAAAATAAAACAATGTACCTGAGAAAAACACAAAAGCCGAGCCTTCCCTCAATCCATATGAGTTTTTGAGTTTTATGGTACAAACTTCAGTATGCGAATTAACCCTAGATCAGCTGAACTAAAAATTTTTAACTTGCTGATCCAATGTTATTAAGTTGCAAATACAAAAACCTGTACTAATTTAATGTTATTTGTTTGGTTCAAATTATCTAGTAAAATTCATATACAATATTAATTAGACCTGACAGTCTGTCTATTCACCATCTTTACAATTGTGTAATATATTGGGTGAAGTGAATAAAGCTGAGTGTTCACTTTTCACTCATGAATTAATGTGAACAATTACAAGAGATGTGAATAAAACAGACTTATTTTATTCTTGGGCTAAGTATTCAATTACGCCATGACATAACTTACGACTTTAAGTGAACACTTAGAATTTCATATGAATAAAGATAAGAGTTCCCTCAAAAATTTAAGTTAAGACTTATAAAATGTTGAGCTGCTATTTAGTAGATTCACAGTTGTAAAACAAGTCTTTTTTTATTTAGTTTAGTGCTGCATGTCAATGATAATGACCGAATTTATACCCATTCGCACACGCAAACTGCACTAAGTTCGGAGACTTCTTGGATGTAGATTAACGGATGTTTTACAAGTTTGACAGTGAGCACGTTGAGTAAATGAGAACATTTTTGGAGCAGAATTTTAAAAGTCATGGAGGTATCCTAACAAATAAAGAACGATTCAGAGTTTTTTTTTTTTTTTTTTTTGTGGTACATGGGTGATCCAGGGTACTACAGTGCAGTAGGGTAGGACGTTTGTGTCCATAACTATTTGCAGTGTCATTGAAGCGGTTTTGTTGAAATCCAACAAATGGATTAAGTTTCTGTTGACTGACGAAGAACTCAACTAACCAACAGTAAACTGTAGCACGAAGTAGCGAGTTCAATCAGCAATAGGGGCGATTGATTGTACGCACATTCTCATTCGGAAACAAGATCTCCATGGTGATGAGTATATAAACAGGAAATGGTTCGCCAGCATTAATGTGCAAGCAACATGTGATGCTAATGAAGAATTCCCCGGCCTAGATCGGTTAATGACGCCCGAATGTGGACCAACTCAAATATATACAGAGTTATGCGATGGAGCTAGGGCACTGTTATAATTGGAGATTCTGGCTATGGAATCACGCTGTGGCTGATGATACCTTACTTACAATCAGCTACTCCACAGCAGATCTTGTACAACCAATTATTAACTGAAGAAAAGTATATTAATTGAAAGATGTTTTTGACAGTTGAAACAAAGATTTCCAGTACTTAAAAAGAAAGTGTGAGTGCAACTAGATAAGAGTGCCATCTCTTATTATTTGCTGTTCTATTTTGCACAACGTAGCTGCTAAGAGACTGAATGATGAGGATTTTGAGTTCGTCCTTGAAGAGATAAACAATGATTGAGAAGAACACGACCATAACAATGAAGTTGCTATTCGAAGAAGAGATGCCATGCCAAACATTGTACACGCCTTGTAAATAAATACAGGTAAGTGTTACTTTATTTTATTCAGGTTTAAACGATAAGGGGGGAATTTTTCAAAACTATTACATTTTTGACAGATTTGAATACGTTACTTTAACTTAAAAACTGTATACACTACAAAAATAGTTATCTAGTTTGTCGTTTATTTTTAATTATGTAGATAAAAGTAATAGGGCATAAGTTTTCATTACATTTCTTATTAGTGGCAGTAGTTTTTGTTTTATCTAAATCAGGATTTTCCGAATTCTAACTAGGTTTCGAAGTCATGCTATGATTGTACTAGAAAAAGTAGGATTTGCAAACAAATTGCGAGAAGGACAGAGCACGTGTGCCCGTATGTTATGTGTACAGTAGCAAGCGTGGAAAGGGTGAGGAGAGGCTAGACTGATGGCAATCTACTCAATCAGCTTTGCATCTCCAACATGTCTTAAGAAAGTTATAACTAGGTAAGATTCTTCTATTTATGCTTTATTCACTTGAAATGCACGTGTGTTCACTTATACTGACCGTTCGCTTATTTCCTGTACGTGTTCTCTTATAAGGTTACAATCACTTTTAATCACTTCACTCAATAAGTCCAATACAGGAATAACATTTGTAAGCATAGTATGGGGCTAATGAATGATCAATTATTAGCATTAATGAACAAACTTCACAGTGCATGTATCTTATTGCTGATCATTAAGACAACACTATGGGAAAGTTGAAACAGCAAATTTAACTGAAACCTATTTTATTACTACTTACTACTAAATTAGTTGTGGGAACCAACTTAATAGATTTATGCGGGCATCTGATTCTGTTTCACACACTATTTTATCCAAGAAACATGAGTATTATTGAATTAGAGGCACAGAACTAAGTTTAACTGAAAATTTTATGATTAACAGGAAACAGATGATTGATACTGATAAGTCATCAATTTACTTGGATGTCACTGCTGGTGTTCCCCAGAGTTCAGTCCTCGTCCCTTTTCTATTTTTAGTATTTATAAACGACTTTAGCTTTAATATACCAACCTCAATATTGTATGCCGATGATACAACATTAATTTGCTACGATTACAGTGTATCTAGAGTTAATTTTCTTCTCACTGAAAGCTTGGAATCTGCAAAATGTTGGTATTTTGTCAAAAACCTGGTAATAAATCATGATAAAACGGAACGTATTATCTTCTCGTAAAAAAAACACTTGGAGGATGATAATGAATCTTTGTTCAATTGTTGTTCAAACCTGTTAAACTTCTGGGTATCATCTTGGACAGTAAACTTTGTTGGGATATGCATACAGAACACGTTTGTAAAAACTTGGCTGGAGTTATTTATCTTAGAAAACTGAAATATTTTGTCAATCCAAACACACTTTTGCTGGCCTACTTTGGTTTTTTTTTATATCATTTATGCTATGTGATCCGACTTTGGGGAAATTCCGGTTCTGCCTCTAAGGTTTTTTGTGGCAAAAGAAAAGCGGTTAGAATTTTAGCAGATTTAACAGCATGTGAGACTTAGAGTTTTTCATTTTTTAACATAATGACACTAAATGTTATTTACATTTATAGTAACTTGATTTCTGTTATAAATAACCTTAGTACATTTATTAGAAACACCCATGTACAATACCAGGAGTTAACATGACATAACCATTCCTAATGTTAGATTGGATAAGTAGTTAGAGTTTTAATTACCAACAGGTAGAATTATTTTATAAGTTACCTATAACTATACCTATAGTTTTTATAATATTGTATTTAATGTGACAATGTCTATTGTAATTGTAAATTACTTAATGGAAAAAAATTAACTTATTCCGTTTCTTCACTGGCACTTTTGATAGGTTTAATGTTAACCATTTTTAAAACAATTGTACATGTTAAGTCAAATGCAGTTTGAATTGTCACTGATGTGTGGACTTTCTTCTGACCTTCTTTTATTTGCATGGGAAACATGCACCAACAGTAGTAGTAAATTAATAGAAAGATTCTACATTTAGGTGTTCATAAATAACATAGGTAAAAATGATAACACACAAAACTATTCAAAATTAAATGATAAAGCTAAATGAAAAAATGTGTTTGTGGGCTAAAGATAACTTGCTGTGAAGAGTGCTAGATGAGTTCATGACCTGTTCGACAGTTATAAATTAATAGCTCTGTGACTACATTCCTGCTGAACAAGTTAACCCTTAGAATAACTATATTTCGTCATTTACGGTTTTTGCCATAAAGACCGGAATGACGAAATATGGTCATTACAGAATTTCACGTTGAGGACCGAACTACGATATCCTGTCATTCAAAGTTTGTTATATATAACATCCAGGAATGACACACAGACGTCTGAGAATGTTTTTTTTTTTACGCCTGGAGCCAGCTGTTGGAATATAATGTCAATGAAAAGAACTGACAATAGGCAGAGTTAATTTTAACAGAGGAATCTGACAGTATTAACTATTTCATGTTATAATTTTTTTTTATTTTCAATCTGATTGTTATAATTGTTTCTGTGTTTATAGGCGATTAAATTTAGACTTCAATAACACAGTTTCCACACATATATTTTTTTTTTTACTAACTGTAAGCATACAAAAAATTTAAATAAATTTTTAATACAACATATCCTTTTTTAACAATATATAAATATTTAAATATTATGAGGTGTCTTTTAGGACGTTTATTCTGATAAAGTACTCAATTACAAATATTTTGGCCAAAGATGTACTCTCGTATGTTTATTAGAACAGATTTTATAAATAAATGTATAAAGACCTGGGTATCTCCAAATTTTCAGCCTAAATAAATAAAAAAGAGGGGAAAAAATGAGTTAGCACATTTTTTCTTTGTCGGTCCTCAAGGGGATAAGTTCAAATCCATTGGACCCACTTACTTTCTACCACTAATAAAAATTATTTACGAATGTGGAAAAATTAATTATTTCAATATGGTGCATTGTTTTGTTAAAATGGAAATGTGATTAAATAATAAAATTGAAATACAGTAGAATCTCGGTTAACCAAGCTAGTAAACATACGATGAAAAATAAACATAGCTATTAATAAAAGGAAAACTATAGCGTGATACTTCATATAATCATTTGATCAGTAATCAGTGTATCTATTGGCTGTTGGTGCTAGGTTAAGGCGCTGCAGGACCATATTTATATAATATTTATGATAATGTACCCTACTAAGGAATAATTTTCTCACCCAAATGCATTCACTCATGAGTCATGACAAATCACTAACTGACACCATCGGCTTAGTAGAATGCTCTTGCACTAAATGTGGTTGTTTTAATGTGTTGACTTTCGTAATTTTACAATACATTATTGGAAATATTGTCGTAATTTATTGTTGTTACAGTTATTGTTTAATATTTTATTCAAGTGTTTTTATATGAGTGGTAAATCGTTCGACAGTTGCTTATAATGAAATTGAAATGATGAATCAATCAGTGTTGTCGTCACCAATGTGTACGACAAAGGTGGAAATAATACGATAATTTTGTTACGTTAAAATTTTGAATGGTTCTCTGCACTATAAAGAGAGTAATGCAGATTGCGTTAAATGACAGGATAAATACAATAATTTTGTTCGGTAATTGGACTGAACAGTACCCTGCCCTTAAAACCAAGGCGCGAATACTACCGCGGACTGTTGATAGATGAAATAAATACGAAAGGTTTCGTTGTCAACAATTATAACGTTGAAGGAAATTGCTCATCCACAATACTGCCTAGGGACATTACATTAGTTGTTACTATTAAATTCTATTATTGTAGTATTTTACCGACTGTTATAGAGTTTTAAAACAGATTACATATTCCCAACTTCTTATCATCGTGTGATCATATAACTTTTGAAAGACATACCATAACCTGATGTTTCTACTTTTTTTTATTGGACTGTAACTACATTTACAATATTTTGCATTTTTTTTCTTTTTCTAATAATAAACTAGTTTTGTTCCTTTTTCATAGCTTCCACATTTTTGTTACTATAACCTCCGTATTATCCGAGATTTTACGTATCCGAGGTGGTCCCGGTCCCAATTACCTCGGATAACCGAGTCTACTGTAATGTAAAATAAAAATAATACTATTAACAAAATAATAAACTATTAAAAAGCTTGTTTATATAAGAGCTTCGATCAATACAACAAAAGTGTTTGAATATAAATACACTTGATGGATGGGTCAGGAAGCAAACTTTAAGAAAAAAGGGAACAACCAAAGAGAAGGTTGATATATATTACTAGGCTGTTCATTAATTTGTAAGTGGACTATCAATTAATTACACTTTCTAAGGAGTAGGTAGTCAGCCTTAGTTTATAACAATGACTATTTGCTCACTCATTCGAAATTCATAATCGCCCATATCTTGACTTCCGGTGTCTTAAAAATGAATAAAATATTGAAAATAATTATAATGAATAAATGAATTATAAATAATTATAATGAATAAATGAATTATAAATAATTATAATGAATAAATGAATTATAAATAATTATAATGAATAAATGAATTATAAATAATTATATAAAAATAAATGAATAAATTATAAAAAGTAATTAAAAAATTTTCCTGAAAAGAACATTTTTGGATCTAAATGCCAAGTTATATATCGAGGAAATTAGACTTAACTTATATATTAATGACTGATTTCAAATCAATAATAAATTCTCCGACTAAATGTAAAACTTGGACACTATAAACAATACTGGTATGTATACAATACTTGTAATGAAAGTACTATATAACAGTAGATGAGAAATGAAAAATATTAATACTAGCACACCTAAAACCAATTTGTGTATGAATCAAATTAATGGTTTTCATTAATTCAATAAGTCAGTGCCAACATTGAACTATGCGTATGAAGAAGTATTCTGTGATGAATTTGAAGATAAATTACAGGAGTTAAGTAGTAGTTTAACTACAGCCAATGAAGACTTATAACAGTTGAAATTTCAAAAGGAAAATGATGAGTTTTCACTTCACACATTAGAATTGGAGGCAGAGGAAACAGTTAAAAATTTACATTAGGAAATATATATGTTAACCGAAGAAAATAACTCCTTAAAAAGGGTTAATAACTGAAAAAAATAAAGAAATAATTTTAAAAGCAAATTAGCATCCATGGAAGTTAAATTTACAGAGAAACTAAATTCGTACAACGAAATAATTAAGGTACTTGAAAGTGATTTTGAGAATTGCAGTATGCAAAATAAAAAATTAAAAGATGAAATTAAACTTCTAAGGGGTGATAAGTTAACAATTATTACAGATGACAGCTTTGTGATGCCTAAACATTTTGCGAAAAATATAGATAGGGTAAATGTACTACATCATATTACTGGAACAACACACTAATGTAATAATTGCAGGATTAGGCCTACCCGATAGGCATGATGTATCTGAGCTGAATACCACATAGCATTGGTACACCTATTACCAAGACCAATGTACACAAGGCATGGGCTACATTTTAACCGTAATGGTAAGAAATTTCTAGAACGATTAAAAGTTGTATTTATGGATCTTATTGAATCCACCCAAATAATCATAATTCAAAAAAGTTATTTAATCAAAAAAACCACTAATAGATTTGAAAATATTCACAGCAAAGGAATTCAAGTGGTAGTTGCTGATATGTACAAAGTAATTGAAGAGCTAGAGAGCAATAGCTCTGTGGCTTTCGCACATAACCTCTCTTCCTGCATCACTTTAACCCTACAAGTGGCAATCATTTATTATTTAGACTAATTTACCCCTCTCTTTGGTAGCAATCATCTATTTTCTTGACAAATTAAATGCACTACATATTTTGCATACAAGTGTACCTAAATCACTTAACAAATCAGTAAGATTTAGGTATCGATGTATTCAGGAGATTGTAATTGATATTTCGACATCGCTTTATCACTATTCGTTTGTCGTCAGATGACTTTTTTGTTTAGGTTAAATTTATCATTACGAACGCTACCATTCCATATGATTGCTCATATTTGTGCCGCTTTAGTGATTTGTGTAATAATGTTTAACAGTTTCATATACTTCAATTACCTTATATTTTCAGAAAAACTAGATAAAATTTTATATGATAAAATGGCTCTTAAATTTCTTTTTTTTATTTCATGACATGAATTTAAAAAACATTGTCCTCCCCATTTTTATTTAAATAGAAACTAAATATTTAACCTACAAGTAATTTTAATTTTACAAGTAAATTACTTGTTAAAATATAAATGTTTTAAATTTTAATGTTTTCTAATTCTATAACAAATTTTGAAAGTAAACATATAGGCCTAAAACCCTACAGTTTTAATGTTTTAAATTATTTATTAAATACCTTGCCTCAAAATATTCCACTGAAATGTACAGAGTAAAATAACTACCATTAGCAGGATTAGTCCTTATTTTCCACATAAAAAAAAGGTTGTATGGTTTTTGTAAATAGTCTAAGAGCTAGTTATTTGACTGTGCAGAAAAACTTTTGAAAATTCGTGTGAATTATCAAGTGCACTATTGCCAAATAAATAAAAAGGCTTACGCCTATACAGAGAATTCATCTTTCTACGAAACAAAAATTGGGTAGACCTAGGCCTTCTAGAAGATGTAACTATATACACTCATTAGACGCTTCCAAAATTACAACTTCGTGTTGAAAAAGTGGTTAAATATGAGTTAATATATTTTTTTTTTTTTTAATGTAGTAGTTTTCTTAATGCTGAACACAAAAATATAATTGGTTTTTCAATCAAATTAATTAGGCCTAATCAGCCCTAAAATACACTTACTACTTGGCTATCCAAAACATAACCTAACTTATGTAAAAAAATATGTAATTTGCTTATGTATTTGTAGTTGTAAATTTGTAAATATGTAAATTTGTAATTGTAACTTATGTAAATATGTAATCGAACTCGGATGCCCGCCTGGTCTCCAGGATCCAGCAGGAATAAGTGTGAATTTGTTTCTTGTGATTTTCTCCTGTTATCATCAGGGATAATATGGCCACCATATGTGATTAAACCGAAAAAGTAGTTATGCCCCGTTATCTCTTGAAATAGACATAATTTTTGTCGTCTGAAATAGATAGCAATTTGTTTTCATTATAAAAAACTGCTTTAACCCTATAACCGGTGAGTCTTTTTGTCTCAACCGCTAAGCTCTTAAAGGCGATTCGTACGGATTTTTCTAAAAATTTATAAAAAATACATAAATAACATTATATACTAAGTGTCATATATGATTGTTTTCAGTAAAATACAAGGAACAATATTATGTAAAAATCAAACATACCAAAAATTCCATGTTGTTCTTCTGCTCCAAAATATATAAAAAAAAATTTTTTTTCAAACCATTTTTTATTTTCACACACTTGTTGGATCCTTATCCTTTAGTCTAATTAAAAAATCAAGCTAGCAAAATTGTTCAAAATGTGTTTAAGATTGAAAATATATACACTTATTATCTAATAACACATATAATATTATAAAAAATGTTCGCTATGTACAAGAATGTCACAATGTAATTATTGCGGGTCATCAGCATCTACTTCAACTTAAATAAATTTTAGAGAAACGAAAATAACAACTATGAATGATTATTACTCTAGGCCTATAGTTTTCGTGGAAAAAAATAATATATCATAGTATGTATAAAAATGTGCGCTGTGTCGGCGCAATAATAAAACAAACAATGCACTACATAATGGATCTCGATCGAGACGCATAGCGGTTCTACGGTTAATTACAAATGGTGAAAAAAATCAACAAAAAAAATAATGGAGACCTATCACATTTAAAATTTTTTATTTTGGCATCAAGCGTTATTTCGGCAAAGTAAAAAGTGTTATTCCTGAAAAAAAACTGATACTCACTGATTGTAAAGAAGTCAAGATTGGCGAGACATATAAACTGCATAAATACCCAGGTGCATATAGCATGTAATCAATACTTAGTAAATTAAGATACATATTTGTTGTTGTTTTGGGAATGGACATTAAATGCATAGCCTCCTCTCCTGGCTATTAATACTTCACCTACTCTAAACAGGATTTAAGCACAATAGCTGTATTGAAATCAGATCAAAATTATGAATGAGCCTGTGGCACTAATCCTAATGGGGTATAAATTAATAAACTTATAAATGCTGAAAGGAAATAATTTGTTGTGTTTTAACAACAAATAGTTGGATTCTTGAACAGGTTAGTTGACCACTAAAAGTTAAACTTCAGATATAAAAAACATTGCAATTAAAATAGGATAAGTGGTTAATTTTACAGTTAACTATTTTTAATAAAATTACTAAATTGCTTAACCCAAAATAATTAATTGGATTATTACAGATAAGCATCCTTGGTTAATACTTACGTATCAGACATTTTCTTTGAAGAGATAGAAACGAGTTCGGATCAGAAGAATACGGAACGGAAATATAATACATTTACATCTCAAGAAGCAATGGTTAACCAAAGAAAAACAAAATTGACTAATCTAATTATTACACGTACAAAGGACCTGATATGTATTATGAAATGAAAAATTCCTTTATTAAAGGGGGTGAAGTTAGGACTCTAACATTCTCTCTAAAACTTAACCCCAAATTTATATTATATTATTTTATGAGCATCCCTGTTTTTCTTTTGAAGGATCACAAGTGACATCTTACGAAGGCTCACGTGTGCTTTTCCTTCTGAGGTTCTAAAGGAATTCAGGACCTGGTCATAAACGAGGAACACAAAGATTAAACCTTTGGGATCCTCTCTAGTGGAGAGAATTTTCCACTCAACCATCTCCAGGGATGGGTTCTGCATGTCAAATTTCTTTATGATGCGTTTCGGAGTGCTTCCTGAAAGTTTGCAAGGCACTCTCGCGAGTACATTAGTGGCCTTCAGGATCTCCTTCCTGTCACCAGCGATCAACCCGACATCTCCTTGGAGAGGGTTGAGTGTGGAGACTACGTTTAGGATGGATCAAAGAGTTTAATCCTCTCCATAAGCATTCCTCAACTTCCTCGCTCTGAGCTCCTGTAAGCTCCTGGTGCCACCGCAACCTTCAAGATTGAAAGCACGTCTTTAAAAGTCGGTGCTGGCCTGGCTGAAGTAAAGCTCTCTGCCTAGCCCTGCCTATCCCTCTTCCTACTGCCCTAGGTGGAGAGAAGATTGGCGTAGTCAGCATTCCCTCTCTTCCTACCCCAACCGACCTCATCAGCTGATGGTGTCTCCTCCTCCTTCTTCTTGAGGGTCCCATTGGATGCTTTTAGCGGCATGTTTGGCCTTAGTGGCTCTTTTCCTTTCGGCTGGCGTCAACATGGACTTCACTTTGAGTTTCTCAGTTGCGACAGCCAGTTCATTCAGGAGATCATTGGCCTCCCTGCCAGAGAGATTCTCCCTCTCGGATGAAATATGTGAATCACCTGGACTGTAAGCACTCCTCTTAGGGAGTGCCAGCAGCCCAGACGCTACCACATTTGAGCTGAAGGCCTCAAGGGTGTCTATGCTTGTATTAGTGTCTAAGGCCCCACTGGTCTTGAAATATATACCTTACGAATCAGTAAAAGAGGGAGGATTAATTTGTTCAGCCGTTCGGTCCCATGAGGAGCTAGGGAAAGGATTGTTCACCCGGCCAGAACCCCGCATGGTCGGGTAAGGGTAAAAACACTACGCAGCCTGGATGGCCGCTTACTAGCATACTAGCTTACTCGCATACCCACTGGTAGCCTAGCGGGTTCCCTGGTGTGAAGTTGGACATACACACAATAACGCTCAGTCAGTCGCCTGACGCCATTGTCATCTTGATGGCGAGTTCCATTGATGAAGAGTCTATTCTTTTAGAAAACTCTACTGTCAGGGGTTTTCAGCATGTCAGATTGAACGAAAATACATTTTAAGAACTAGTTTCTCCTAGACTGTAAAATGTCTGGGTTAACTGGCACAAAGATCCGATAACACAAGAAGAGAGGCTAGTGCTTACGCTCCGATTTTGAGCAACAGGTGCATCACTTGTTCTTTGCTTTAAGCATGGGAGCTCCGACTGTAGGTAAAATTATAAAGGAAACAGTCGAATTTTTATGGGATGAATACAACCACTCTACGTGCCAGTTCCTACTAAAAAGGACTTTAAAAAAACTTCTAAAGATTTCAATGATCTCTTTCAATATCTTTCCTGATGAAGACCTGTATAATAAACATTACTCAAGTGCGAGAAAGTCGATTGAATGTGCATTCGGCATTTTGTATTCCAAATTTATAACATCACTATGTATGAATCAGTATTTGTTCTAAAATTTCTATGTGTATTTGGCTTACATTAAAATGCATTCTTTATTTTTTTGTGTTATATAAAACATAAAAAATATATTCTATATTTTTGGTATATATTTGTAATAACAGAATATATTCGGCAAAGTATGAGTAACTTCAGATAGTTTTATGTAATGTCTGCTTTTGCAATGAAGGTAAAAAGTATACTTTATTTTCAAAAAATCTTAACGTTAGGCATATCAGTCTCTGAGCATTGTAACATATAACGTAAATGTAACTTCTATTGTAATTTTACTCATTGTAATACTCACTTTATTTAAAAAATTAAAAAACTGTAATAAATGTTACTTGAAAAATTGTTTTCGATTTGTATCATAAAACCTTCTTTAATTCAAGGTCATCAAATTGTAAATGTGCGCAATCCTCGCCACCATGGAATCCTTCATTATCATTTGATGGGGAGACCACGGTCTTCGGACTGATTGACAGTCTCAATGAACACGATTTGAGAAGGATCCACTGAAATTAAATGAAAAATGCCTTAATTAAAGGGGTGAAGTTACGACTGTAAAGTCCTCTCTAACACTTAAACTCAAAATAAAACTGTGACCGTCATAAATGCGCATTCGTCGAACCATCTCCGCTTACTACTATGTAACAATCGACCTGACAATTCTTCTCACTTACAGCTTAA
This sequence comes from Stictocephala bisonia, assembly GCA_035578905.1. Lineage (NCBI taxonomy): Eukaryota > Metazoa > Arthropoda > Insecta > Hemiptera > Membracidae > Stictocephala > Stictocephala bisonia. The sequence goes on along the minus strand of JAQJVL010001097.1, from coordinate 72,187 downwards.
CTCACTGCTACCATCCCTGCTATCAGCCAGGCTCCATTGTGCGCGCGCCCACTTCTACATAGCATGTTCCAATTCTACATAGCAGTAAGCGAGTAAACGACCAGCTAGGCTACCAGTGACCTGCCCGGCTCCATCTTTACCCTAAGGCTAGGTTACTGCGAGGGGTTGCCAAACCCCCACAGGCTCCGTCAAAGGCACTGATTTAATCCCCAGTGTCACTCAGCCATAAGCATGGGTCACTTTACATCTTGGGTTAAGGGGGGTTGCGTACTCAATAAGTAGGTATTCAGCACGATTTAACACTGGTGCTAATATTGATAGCACCGCAGCTCACTGCCAAGGAGTATTTAAGGACTCCAGCAGAGATAAACAGGGCCACCACATGAAGAATGCAGAATTCTAAGCTGCATAGCGGCAGGACACCAGCCGGTCAGATAATCTGTCCGAACAATCCCCTGTCGCATTCCCAGATGGTCTTGAGCACAAAGACAGATGCCTTGTGCCCTTGAGAGAACGTAACTGTGATTGCCTCACTCCCTTGACAAAAAATAAATGAATAAAATAAAATAACTCCAATACATTATCATTGAAACTTTAAAGTCCACTGGCGTGGAGCTCTTGAGTTAAAATTAAATGAAACCATGCCAGAAACCTTTCTCTGAAGTGAACGCTACAACTTTCCAAATCCGATGAGTGGTTTAGTAATGCATAAAGGACAAACACACATACGTTCGTTTATAAAACTGTTTAATGCTTTATATTTTTACCCCATAGAAGGTTTTAAAATACTGTTTCAATTGTACCCCTTTGGAATTAAATGTTTTGATTTTAATCTAACGGAGTTTTTTTTTTTTTTTTATTTACTTACGATTGTTTTTTTAAATGCTAAGTAAACACAAACTAAATTAAAATAATCGGAATGGGCTGGAAGTAATGCTTACTGAAAATTAAATTTAGATTTTCATTAATTCTAAACATTACTTTTTGAATCATTGTCCTATAGCAAACCTGGGTAAACTAGTATTTATGTGTGGAGACGGAAATAGCTCAAACACTCACAAACAAACAAAACCAAAACATTCCATCAGTTTCTTCATTGTAATTTATAAACATTTATAAGTTTTGATAACCTTAAAACATCATAAAGGTTATACATATTTCATTACTTGTACGTAAACGCAAGAAAAATATTTCAGTAGGCATACTCAACCGTATTTCAATATTTTCAGGTTAAACACTTAACTGCAAATAAGTTGTATTTCAAAGTAGATAGTAAATTAGGTAAGTACATCTTACAATATATCAAACAATTTAAGATATTCTAAATTGCTTATGTTCGATAAACACATCATACGCATCAATAATACTATATTAAAACATATTGTAAAAGATTGGACGTACAGACATTTCAGAAAATTATATCTTAACATGTAAAACGAATAAAAGTTACAGCAACAAACAATACATTTACAATATAATCACTTGTTCTTCCTAACTACTAAAAACGCCATTCTTGTTATTTTTAATGATTTACTACTTAATAGCAATAAAAAAATAAACTGAAACAACTTTTAGTTGCTTGCAATAAAAATAAAAATTTTTATTATTACAAAAAGACAAAAAAATGTAATACAACGTTTTGTAATCAATTACTACCTCGATTTGAAACATCACCTCGAAGCACTCAATCATCTTAATACTAAAACGAAATCTATTATCTCTCATTAATTTATAGCTTTTTAATGGTAAATAAAAACATGCCCTGTATTACTGTATGGCCACTTAAGCTTAATTTTGACAGTCACTAACTACAGTGTATCCATTTTCAAAACAAAGACTATTTGTGATAGTTATAAAATATAATCAATTAATTTATAGAAATCCTTTATTGAATTATTGGACATTTTATATAATTCTATCAGTTTACTTAATTAACATTTCAAAAATGTCAAACCACTTCATTTAGCTCAATTGAATAGATATTAGTGTATAAATGAATTAAGTAGTAAGATCGTCATTAATGGTAAGACGTGTTCATTTGCTGTATTTGCGAAATATAAAAGTAAGTTATTTTTAAATTACATTCGCTTGAGGTGTTTGTTAGTATAAAAATGATAAAACATAACAATATCGACCTAACGAACTCACTCAATGAATGACAAGCTAGCCATGTCAAGCAACAGTGTCAGTATATTTCATTTAAATCCAGAACTGTTCGATTATTCTGAATGATTTTACTAAATAGTAATGCTATTTCAAAATGTTGAAATTTTTACTTCTTGTTAAATGCTATTTGATATATGTAAAATAGATAATTATTTAAATAAATTATGACTTATTATAAATACCCAATGAACCATTAAGGCTAGCAATTGTTAGGACATTTCGTATTGATACCACAAACCCACAGAGCAAAAACCCCTCTGTTCCCAAATCACCTAACAGATCTTACGAACTAAATACATTTACTGTGGATGATTCAATTATTCTTCTTCCGTAAATTACTTAATAAAAATAAAAGTTGAATGTATTTTTTAAAACACCTATTTTGAGTTATAGTTTACTAAAAATGCTTTTCTTGGATTATTGGACATTTATATTTATAGTAGCTTTATATTACATTTTTTTAAATGCGATTTCCTTATGGATCTGTTACTAAGATATTAAATACGTCCAAAATGTAATTGATAAAGTTCTGCTTCTTTATAACAGTCAACAACTACGAGAATAAATTTTAACACTAATTTGAAATAAACTAAAGTATCATTTTACTTTAGAATGAAGAACACAGCTGCTTCGAAAAAGCAATTACAAGAAAACCGTACGAACCGTATATTACGCCGACTAAATAGGAACAGTTCTGATTCTGATTCTGAAAAGGAATATCGTAAACAAATTTTAAAAAATAAACCTACAGGGCGTAGAATCGATGAAGGTAGTAGTGAATCTACACTAAGCAATCACCCAGATCAAGACAATAGCAATAAAAGTGAAAACCCTAATCTTCCTAAAAGTAAACCCACTGGTCAAGCAACCAACGAAGAAAGTGCAGTATTTATTCATGGAGATCGCCCAGATCAAGACATTAACAATAAAAGTGAAGAATCAAATATTTATAAAAGTAAACCCATTGGGCGTAGAAGCAGTGAAGGAAAGTCAGTATCTTTTAATATTGATAATATAGATCAAGATAACAGCAATACAAATGAAAAACTTAAAAGTAAACCCATAGGCCAGAGAAACAACGAGGTAATTTCAAAATCTTTGCATAATGATCACCCAGATCAAGAACGTAGCAATAAAAGTGAAGAATCTAATCTTCCTAAAAGTAAAGTCACAGGCCAAGGAAGCAACGTAGGAGTTTCAGAATCTTTGCATAATGATCAGCCAGATCGAGGCATTACCAATAAAAGTGAAGAATCAATTCTTTCTAAAAGTAAACCCACTGGGCGTAGACTCAGTGAAGGAAAATCAGTATCTTTCGGTCTAGATCGAGACAATAGCAATAAAAGTGGAGAACCTAATCTTCCTAAAAGTAAAGTCACAGGCCAAGGAAGCAACGTAGGAGTTTCAGAATCTTTGCATAATGATCAGCCAGATCGAGAAATTAGCAATAAAAGTGAAGAATCAAATCTTTCTAAAAGTAAACCCACTGGGCGTAGACTCAGTGAAGGAAAATCAGTATCTTTCAGTTTAGATCGAGACAATAGCAATAAAAGTGAAGAACCTGATGGTCCTAAAAGTAAATCGACTGGGCATATAATCAATGAAAGAAGTCCAGAATCGTTGCATGATGATCACCCAGATCGAGACAATGGCAATAAAAGTGAAAGAAAAGTAACAGATGTATTAAGTGTAAAATCAAAACCATCTCGCATTAGTCAATATAAGAGCAATTCTTTTGAGGAACAAAAACGTCAGTCTAGCACGATGAAACAGAATAGTAGGGATGATATCAGCTTGCAAGATGTTAACACAAAGAAACTAAGTAAATCTTCAAGAAAAAAGAGTGATAGTAAATCAACAGATTCTACTTTACAAGAAGACTTGGGATCGACAAGTGCCAGTGTGTTGTCTAAGGAAATACAAAATAATCAAAATCAAGAAAATAAATATTGGAAAAAAATCCCTTACAGTGAGAAAGCTAAATACAGGCCAAAATCAGATCAAATTAACGCTAATAAACTACCAATAACTAATCAGAACCAAGGTAATCATTCTTCAATAACGGTAAACACTCCTAAATCTGCATTCAAAATTATTGAGAAAAGAGGTTATCACGTACAAATCCCAAAACCAATGGAATCGGAGGCTTGGGTTAACTCAATTTATAGGTTTGGCGAACATTACGATATTGATTTAGAATATGAAGGCTCAGTCCAAATTACTCCATATTATTGGGTATACAAATGTGAGTAAACTATGCATTTTATTCTGAAACAACACATACAGTAAAAATGTGGTTTAAAACTTAATTTTCAAAATAAATATTATTGAAATTTCACATGCATATTTTTCTTGAATATTTATCATAAAGGTGAAATGTTCATACACCCTTCTTTATTATTTATAGTTACTAATTTTGGAACACATTTTATATATATATATATATATATATATATATATATATATATATATATATATATATATATATATAAATAATACATATATATGTGTGTTTTATATGTATAATATAATGTGTTGTATGGTTTGTTATCAGCTAATTTGTTAATTTTAACCCTTAACAAAGTAATATCACAAAGTTACCCCACCAATAGTGGGGTCTTTTAAGACCCCCAACAGTTTTCAATTTCATTTTTCACCACTTAAGCGCTGAGATAACGCACCCTAGTTCTAGCTATTCCCTGTTGGATGTTTGCAGTAATAAATTAATGTCATAGCGTTTATTTTTGTATTTTAGTTTAGGAGTTATTTAGCCTTGGTATTATTGTTGGCGTTTTTTCATCTTTGTAAATTAATCATAAAAATATATTTGGGTTGTACTATTATGATATAATACAAACAACTTGATCCTTACTAAGTAGATCTCACAAGCCATGGTACTAATTATAGATTTAGGGTAATTTTCCTGTATGTGTACAGTACAGATTGAATAGGTGGAGGCACTGAATGGCTTGTTTATTTATTTTTATTTATTTATTCATAAGACGCCGATCGTCAAGATATGGGCGAATATGGATTTCGAATGAGTGTGATGAGTTTAGATGAGCGAATGTAGTCATTGTTAAACACTAAGGTCGACTATTCCTTAGAAATTAATTAATTAATTAATAGCCCAATGACAAATGAACAGCCGGTGATTATCAGCTGATCCTTCTCAAAATGTACTATGACTCTGATTGGGATAGAACTGAGAAGCTTTAGCACATGAAGCTGGGATTGAACCAACTACGCTACCGACCAATTTTACTGTTTACATCCCTCGTTTTAAATATATGCAGTGTCCCTCCGGTGAAAATACATGTGAATTAATTGTTTTTTTAAAAGCTATCTTAGCTTTTATTATGATCGCACATACAGCTTCTAGATAAATTCACAGTGAAAGCAGTTACCCACGTTATATCAAGAAATAAATAAATTGTTATGGAACAAAATCATTTCGAAAACTCGTGTGTTCAGAATAATAATAAAAAACACCAATTAAAAAAAATGTGTTTCAAAATCAAGTTAAATAACGGTAACGGATATACAGTATAATATACAATAAGATTATCTGAACACATAGTTTTTCAATTCTTAAACAAAACTAGGATTTGTTTCTTAAAATTATGTTCTCAGAAAAAACCATATCTGTTTGTATGATTGATTTTATATGTATATAATCAAGGTAACTTGTGACAAAAATTTCAGTTACCATGCCAGTTGGATATTATGGTATCGAATTATCTCAGGTATTAAATCCTAGGGATGCAATAGATAAATAATGATTTTACTATCGTTAAACTTTTACTGCAGTTAATTATAGACTACGTGAACACAAGTATATACTGAATTTATTTAAATATGACAATAAGTACAGTACAACAAAAAACAGTATAATGTTATCAAATAATAATAATTACAACCACAGAACACTAAAAAAATAAAAGCATAAAACACTTAAAAGTGTCTAGGTCTACGTTCTCTGGAAGTCAGGCGTGATGTGCAGGATGTTCACTTTCTCTACAAACATATCAACTACCAGGTTGACTGACCTGCCTGAGTTTCTCCGTCTAATCTGTTTCCGTTGCTCCATGAGAAACAGCTCCAGATATCTCTTTGGGCGTAAGCATGTAAGCTCCAATTACGGAGTGAATTCTACTCTAGAACGCATTCAGCGCCGTGGAAACTTGGCCTCTTTATCTGTAGACTTCTTTTGTCATTATTACTCTAGAATTAAAAATAAGTTGTTCATGTTACTCATATATAAGTCAGTGCATATATATTTGTTGTATTTAATATTTGTTTGTTTGCGGTATTTTTACTTCTAATTTTGCTGCAATTCGGCTTCTGTTTTCAGCTGATAGGATGAAACTAGGGATAACACTACACGCTTCGCGTGCCAACCCCGTCACTGCGCTTGTTACACCTCGACCTGTGACTTTTGACAAAATAGCTGGTCAATTGTATAAAGTAAAATCACAATATTAAATTTATTTACAGAATTCACACACATTACAGATGGCCCAGTTTAACTAACCTTGCTCGTGGACTCAACTGTATTTACAGTTCTCACGATGTGGAACCACAGCATGTGTTTTATACTGTGGTGGAACTATTTCATTTTCGCAACCAACAGTTCAATTATTACTTCGAAACACTGGGATGTAGATTTATATCATAAGGTGATTTTAATACAATACACGCCAATTGGGGATCAAGACTTGCCAATCCAAGAGGGTGCCAGTTATTAAAAACCAAGAATAAGTGTATTCTAGATTATATGTCTACAGGTGAACCAACTTACTGGCCGTCCGATCGACAAAAGGTACCTGATCTTCTCGATTTTTTCATAACAAAAGGATTATCTAGAAATTACCTAAACGTAGTGAGCTCCTTGGACCTCTCATCCGACCATTCACCAGTGATTCTTACAGTTAGCTAAACAATTATACAAAAATCTACTCCTCCTTCCTTCTTCAATAGATGGACCGATTGGCCTTGTTTTAGAGAAACTATATCTGAGCATTTAAATATGTCACTACCTTTAAAGACAAACGATCAACTTGATGACGCTGTTGAATATATGAACAGAACATTTCAGGATTTTGCATGGAAAGTGACACCTCAGCTAAAGCAAGAGGCTAATAACGAAAAAAGGCAACCCTTGGAAATAAAACAGAACATTGCAGAAAAACGAAAATTAAGAATGAATTTGGCAAAACTCACAACATGCAGTAGATAAACTAAATCTAAATAGATCAAGTCAAAAATTTAAATGATTGCTTAGAAAAGTGAGTAATGCTCATTTTTCTGAATTCACAGCCAACCTGAACGTAACCGATAATACTGACTATTCGCTTTGGGAAGCAACAAAAAATCTTAAAAGACATCAACAATCAATACCACCAATTCTAAAACCTGACGGAAAATGGGCTAAAAGTAACGCCGAGAAGGCAGAAACGTTTGCTAATTATTTTAAGAATGTATTCAAACCACACGCCATAGTATCTACACTTGAGGAAGAAATTACTGATTACTTAGAATCTCCCAATCAACTTAACTTGCCTATAAAATGATTCACTCCGTCTGAGGTAAAAACAGCTATAAACAGGAATCTTAACCCAAAGAAAGTTCCTGGCTACGACTTGATTACTGGTAGATTACTTAAAGAACTCAGCAGAAAGGGAATCGTTTTATTGACTATAATATTCAACGCTATTCTTCGCTTGGAACACTTTCCTTCCCAATAGAAAATCTCTCAAATTGTGGTCATTCAAAAACCGGAAAAACCAATCAATGAAGTAACATCTTACAGACCAATTAGTCTTCTTCCAATCATATCTAAATTGTTTGAAAAACTTCTGTTACAAAGACTCGACCCTCTGATCTTAGAAAAAGAATTAATCCCTCAACATCAATTCGTATTTCGTCAAGGGCATTCGACAATTGAACAAGTTCACAGGTTAGTGAGTGTAGTGAAAGAAGATCTAGAGAGTAAAATATTTTGTTCTGCTGCATTTTTAGACATGAGTCAGACCTTTGACAAAGTGTGGTACAAAGGTCTGCTCTTTAAAATTAAGTCATTACTGCCTCATACTTATTACAACATACTTAAATCATATCTCTCAAACAGATTATTCCAAATTAAGTATCAAGATTCACTCACAACAATGCGTCCTATAGAATCAGGCGTCTCCTAAGGTAGTGTCCTTGGTCATATCCTTTCTCCTATGTATACTTATGATCTTCCACAAAACCCAGATATAATGGTGACTACTTTTGCTGATGATACAGCACTGCTGTCTTCAAATAGAGATCCTGTACTGACTTTCAATTTGTTACAAACATATTTAAACATCCTAGCTATTTGGTTACAACATTGGAAAATTGAAATAAACAAAACAAAATCTCACCATGTTACCTTACATTGTCTACTACAACATGTCCTCCAGTTTCACTAAATAATATAATTTTGCCTCAGACAAGTAATGTTAAGTACCTTGGTACACATCTGGATCGGAGACTAACATGGCAGCTACATGTTTGGAATAAGAGACTGCAGTTAAATTTTAAACTGCGGAAATTGTCATAGCTTCTAGGCAGAACATCAAAGTTATCAACAAAAAATAAACTTCTAATTTATAAAGTTGTACTGAAACCAGTTTGGACTTATGGCATTGAGCTCTTTGAATATAAAACTCTAAGATTTATTCTAGATGCCCCTTGGTATGTTATAAATTAAACCATTCACGAATAAACTAAAATTCCATATGTAAAATATGAAATCAAAACGAAAAACTTGAAATACCTCCAGAGACTCGAGAACCACCAAAACTACCTAGCAGTTAATCTTTTGGACAATAGCAGCAGTGTTTACCACCTTAAGAGACACAGAGTTCTCCATTTAAAAGACAGATTTATCAAATTTTCTTTTCTTTTGATTCTTTCTACTTTTAGAACATTGTAAGTCAAGGCAACCAAAGGGTTGTTTCTGACTGAGGTGAATTACCCTGATGAGATTTACTTATTGTTCAAATTGTATGAACAGATTGTAAATAAAATAAATGTTTTTAAAAATGTCACAAACCAAATACAACTAAATATTTTACAAATCCCTAAAAAATATTATTTTATGATCACACAGATGTTACAGAAATATAAAATTTTCTATGTATTTTTAAAATGTCAAAACCATATGTTATTTTTTAATTTAATTGAGATTATTTAAATAAATAAGTAACGTTTTAAAAATTAACACTATTTAATGTTACTAGTTTACTAGAAATATCTTCTAAGCCTAAATAACTTGCCAAATAGTGATAATTAGTTGCAATGAATTAAAAAGACAGGTTATATTTACAAACATAATTAATGCAAAATGGATAGTCACCGGTGCATCTCAATTACACTGGTATCTAATATTTTCTCGTGTTCATTCACCTGGTCATAATATTGTTTTTAAAAAAGTACCCCCACCCTGTCCCGCTTCTATAAACCTCTTCTCAAGGTCACGCACACCTTTTAGGCTGGGCCAACTAACTGTACTTGCGTTGCTACCTACTTATTACTATAAACACCCGTAATCCAGTACCTGAACGTTTTGGGAAAAAATTTCTTTAGGATAACACCAATTCATTTAAAATTTGGTAGGAACTAGGGAAAGAGCCAAATAACAAACGTGATACGGTGCCGATAGGCGTTCTCACCTTGGGGGTAAAAACCACCCCATTTTAGGGATGTAAATTATGACATGCAAAACAGCTGCGGAAAATCGATATATTTTCTTATTTTAAGCTTAAAATATTCTTGAACATGTTTTTCGAGAAGTTAATATTTTCGGAGTTATTCTTGATTGAAAGAGTCGGTTTAAAGCTAAAAAATGCATGTTTTCTAACAGGTTTTCGTGAAGAACTTAAAACGTTTAGATTTTATCGATAAAATGTTATTATTAAAAGGACAGGTAATAAAATATTTCATATATTCCTTTTTTTGGTAGATGCAATTCAGACAAAGTTACGGTCAGATGGTGATTTATCAATCTATTACTCTGTTGTATAGTTAGAGCATGCAGTTCACTATCCTATAAAATTGCTCAACATCTAAACCCCTCCTGGGATTCCATCTCACAATCTCTGTTTAAACATTATAACTCCAATAATGCTTTTGTGCAATTTTAATCCTCCAAAACTTTGTAATCGTACACGATTGTAGGTCAAATCCTTACACAGAAACTTTATTAAAACAACCATATTCACAGAGTGTGGTGTAGAATAAACATTTTTTGTACATAGAATACATCTGATTCCTTCTGACTACCACTTTCAGTTTAAGCGGCTGCAGTTTCCCGTCAATGTTTGCTATGCTATGACGATAAATAAAGCTCAAGAACAGTCTTTTAAAGTGGCTGGAGTGGATTTAAGAAACGACTGTTTCTCCTATGGCCAATTCTACGTTGCTTGTTCACTTGCAACGTCTTCTGACAGTCTGGTAATATTGCAGCCAGACGAGAGAACAAAGAATATTGTTTATAAGGAAGTTTTTTTCATAACTATGTGTTGTATAATATAAAACATACAAACACAGCATACATATATACAATTTGAAAACTTTTGAAAATATGGCAATAAACTCAAAGGATGTTGTTTGACTCTTATATTTTTATGCAGAATTCTGACTAACCAGATTGAATGTCTCGAGATTCTTTATCAACTCACTCAGTTCGTCACACAAGTCACCCCTAGCTGTTATCCAAGCGTTTCCATCCGATAAATTGTACTTACTTTAACTCGCGAGGTTTACCGAGGCACTTGGCCAGGCGATGCGCAGTTTGGGCCTGATGCATACTGAGTAGAACGAGACGAGACAGAACAAGACAAGACGCCTTTAAATGTCTGTGGCCAAGCTGTTTGAATGATTTTAAATGGGAATGCCACACACAGTCCAGACGAAAAAACATTAGCAGACATATAAAGACGGCTGAAGGCGTCTTGGTGAAGGTAACCAAATTTTCGTCTTGTGACCAAACGCTAGCGAAAAAGAACTGCGCATGCGCTATTCCCATTCCCACTATTCCCCCATATAATATATCAACTTAACATTGAACTAGTTCACGTTGATTTATTGTTATGTAGTCAGTTTGTGTTTTATCATATTACTAGCCGAAGAACCCGTGCTTTGTTAGGGTGTATTATCATTATTATTATTTAGGACTACTTAAATTAGTGAAAGTTAAGTTTAACGTTTATAATTATTACTTAAATAAACCTAAATAATTCCAATCTTAGAATAAGCAAATTGAACTATTTCCAAAAGTTATTATTTTTTATTTTATGGTTTTTAATTTAATTAAAACAAGTTGTATACCTTCTGCTAACAGCCTACTAGGTAAATACATCTACCTAAGTTGATTTTGTGTTTTATTTCTTAAGTGCTGAGGACCTCTTTGTAAACAACATTTTTAGTCTTTTTTCTGGCTGAAGGACGACCAGGCTCTCGGATGGTTTTACTCTGGAATATGCTACATACAACTGGCCATGTGAGAAACAAATACTCCTATGATCGACACCAGCCATCTTCAAACTCTGCCCTTATGCTTTGTTGATAGTCATGGCATATCATAACTTTATAGGGAACTGGAGACGTTCAAATCCAAAATTAAAGTCCGACAGAATAAGAGGCATCCGGGAAATAAAGGCAGTGTCTCCTTGACCTATGCCTGTAAACACTGTCGCTTCAATAACATGTTTATGCAGAGTTTTCACTTGAAGTCTGGTACCGTTACCGAGTTTTGGAGGGTTTAAGTTTTGGAGTAGCGTTACGGGAGCACCATCTTTGAGAGTAAGAATATGAGATAGTATTCCAGAGGGGTTCATAGTGTGAAGAAACTCCACTGGATAGTGAACAGCATCTTCTGTATCAACCACTGAGTCCACTGATTCATACCTCACAACAGCAGAAGGTAATTGTTCGAACAACGACAGTTTATTATATTTGCAGAGACGTTAGTTGGGGTAAGAATTGTCCTTTCCTGCAGCCATGTCGGACTTTTGTCCACATTTTCATTTAAGTTTGGATATATATTGTCAAACATTGACTTCAAATCACTAAAAGTGTGGCAGAGATTTTGAGGTATTACACATTTACCTTCATTATCTTCTAACAATTTACCATCACCTTCTTGTAAAAGTAATTTAGAAAACTCTTTTGCTATAAAATTGTCATTCAAGTGAACTCTTTCATGTTAAATTTTAAGGACAGGATTTTAATTTTTGGCCATAAGACGGATACATTAGGCACACTTTCACCTCATCAGCGCGTGTGCCTCGAGGTATCACGGGCAAGGTTTGCCTTAAGTCTCCTGCCAGTATAACTGTCACTCCACCCATTAGAAGTTTGCAGTTCTTGATATCTTGGAGTGTCCTATACAGGGCGTCTATACCTCCTTTGTGGGCCATTGTAAACTCGTCCCAAACTGTACTGTTTCTTTGAGTACCTGGCCCATATTGCTTTGTCTTGAATGTTGAATATAGGTTTATCTGAGTGATTCAGGTTGAGAGGTAACTTGAAAGCAGAATGAGCTGTCTTTCCACCATCAAGCAATGTTGTAGCAATACCAGATGATGCAACTGCAATGGCAATCTGGATTGATGCCGTCTAGGCATCTTAATTAAATTAATAAAATAAGTCCTCACAAACAAATTTAACCACACCTTTTAATCTCTATCTCAAAAACTCTCAACCAAAACAATATAACTATTATTATACATATGGTTTCAACATATGTTTAAATAAATATTAATTAACAACACATCTCTCCTTCTTTTTCAAATAAGTTCAATTTTAACGTAATAATCAGCATGCATCTATTTCGGTCAACTACTCCACCATTCCCCATTCTTATCTCATAGCGACATGGTACTCCTTTTATTTTCCGGACAATTTTTCCATACTCTCCTCTATCTTTCACCCATACAATGTCTCCCTCTTGAAGTTCTGGCAAGTCTTTGGTTTTATGTAAGCAAGTAAACTCTATTCCATATCTCCTTTTAAGATTATTTTTACTTTTTGCTATTTTCACAATAGCAAAAATAGCCTCCGCAAACCCATTACTTTGGGGATACTTTGCTCTACTAGGTACTATGTGAAATCCCCAAGCTTAAGCGAACTCCTTCATTTCGAAACTGTAGACATTAGTTCCTTGGTCACATCGTACAACACCGGGAATGCCAAACAATGCAAATAATCTTTTTAAGTATTTTATGCCTGTATTTGATTTCAAATCACACTTCATATTTTGTACATCAATATATCTAGAAAAATAATCTCCTACAACCAGATACCAGGATCCATTAACCTTACAGTAATCAAGACCCAGTACTTGCCAAGGTCTCTGAAGAACCGGAGTAGGCATCAGGGGTTCCGGTGGTTGTGTTCTCTGTTCTATGCAAGCTCTGCACTTTGAAACTTTATTTATTACATCTTGATTTATACCAGGCCACCATACGGTGCTCTTAGCTCTCCACAGTGACTTCTTTTGACCACCACGTCCTTCATGTATTTTCTCTAAAATTTCATTACGTAATTTGAAGGGAATGACGACTCTATGATCATACATCAAAACCCCATTATTTATCCAAAATCCATTCTTAAACCGGCTGTACTGAACACATATTGTAGGAATTTCTGTCGGCCACCCCGTCATTATATACTCCTTTACCATTTGGATTTCTTCATCACCATCTTGGGCTATTTTTACTTCTTCCATTCGCCTATCTGAAACATTTGGTTGTCCTACACACCTTACAAAGATTTCCATATCCTCTTCTTCTCTTAATTCCTTATCACTATTTTGCAAAGGACTTCTTGAAAGAGTATCTGATATGTAGAATGCTTTTCCTGGAACATACTCCATTATATACTGAAATCTCATAAGCCGCATTCTAAATTTCGGTATCCTTGGCGTCAATTCACTTAAGGGCTTAGGTCCTAGAAGTGTCGAAAGTGGTTTGTGATCCGTCTGAATAATCACTTCTCCACCTATTAAAAACTCTTGAAACCGTTCACACGCCCACACAATCGCTAGTGTTTCTCTCTCAATATTGGAATGTCTCTTCTCAGTGTCTAACAAACTACGGGATGCATACAGTACTGGTGTCCAAACCCCACTGTCATTTTGCTGATCTAGAACTGCCCCTAATCCAGAAAATGATGCATCAGCAGCTACTCTGATCTTTCTGTTTGTTTCAAAGAATGCTAGTAAAGGAGGTTGAGTCATAATTTTCTTTATACTTTGAAAACTGTTGTCTTGTTGGGTTTCCCAGATCCAGGTATTTTGTTTCTGTAGCAGATCACGAATAGGTTCTGTAACTGTTGATAACTGAGGAAAAAATGTTGAGTAATAATTACGCATTCCTAACAGTCTGCGCACCTCCGGTACGTTTTTAGGGGCTTAAAGGTTCAATATAGGATTGATTTTATCATTATCCGGGCTGATCCCTCTGTTTGAAATTATATGCCCCAAGAACTTAAGACTTTGGGTTCTGAAAATACGGTTTGATTCATTCAAAGTAATCCCATGTGATTTAAGTTTGCTTAAAACAGCATTCAATCTCCTGTCGTGTTCCTCTACAGTCTTCCCATAAATAATAGAATAATCTAATAATATTAACACCCTTTCTAGGCCTTGAAATAATTTCATCAATTTCCAGTGGTATACTTCAGGTGCACTCTTTATACCCATGGGCATTCTGTTGAAGCAATATCTGCCCATGTGCGTGATAAACGTGGTAAACAGCTTCGATTCTGAATATAATGGTATCTGATAGTAACCTGACCGACAATCTAGTTTTGAAAAATATTCTGCACCTTGCAGCTGTCCCAGTATATCATCCACCGATGGCAGCATCAGTCTTTCTCGTTTGATTGCTTTATTCAGCTGTGTGTAGTCTATGCAAATACGAACATCCCCGTTAGCTTTCGGGACTACTACCATCCCAGCTACCCAGGGGGCAACAACACAACAATCTTTTTCTCACTTCTTATTTTGGCTAATAACAAATTCACTAAAAATTGTTTTCCTGTATAGGAAAAAATAGTTGCTCAACATTCACACTTATAATTAATTAATACTCATAAACATGAATAAAAAAATAATAAAATTGGGTGTGCGTCGGACCACACGGTGGAAGTTATACTTCTTTGGCCATTCTCATACACCCACTCACGCACACAAACAGACAGGATATATAAATGAAATATAAGACATTTTTCAATATTATTCAATACATTTATCTTCAATATATTATACGTGACTTCATTATTATATTATACACCTATATTATCATTATCAGTAATTTCTTCGATTAAATTCTTCGATTAACAATCGATTAATCGATAGTTCTTAAAAATTTGTTCTTACTTTTCAGCGTGACGCGGTTTCTCGACCAACATCCCATCCCAAAGTGTCTAACGGGCGCAAAGAAGTATAACTTCAAAAATTATTAAACTACTAAAATGACTGAAAAAAAATTACAGTAGTCTTAAAGAAAACAGGCGGAAAATCAGTAGACGGTACAAGAGCAGACAGCCGAGGCGGTGCCAACGACAAAACAGCTGACTTTCGAACTAACGTGAATGCTTGTTTAGTGAAGCTGTCAGCTGTCTAGAACGTCAAGTGGCTGTGACTTGATCCTGTGATAAGTGTTATGAATTGAAAAATTGTGACAGTAACTGAACTGGCTGGCGTGAAAGAAAAGTAGTGATAACCAAATTGTTCTTTTTTCTTTTGTTCTGAGTTGAATCGAGAGTAGTATAACAATGTTAGTATAATTTTATTGGCCATTACATAGTGTATCGCAGGAGTAAATACACTATGAGGTTATTCTAGTTGTAATAGACCAAGTGTAAAATGGCTTTTCTTGAGGTTTGTATTTCATACATACGTATCTCAATCCGTGTGAAACTGTCCAGTATTTCCATACAGTAAAAGAGAAAAGGGTAATTATAAGAGGGGTAAGGGTATTAAACAGAGAAAAGGGTATTTTTAGTGAATTACGGGAAAATTGTTAAATATTTCTCTAAATCATGATTTAATGAGCAAAACTGTTTCCTACACGTTAATACAATTGCATGGAAGTAAAAAAAGCAAACATATATTACCTGATTTGAAGAATATTAAAGCAGATTTCTTCAGGAGTGCTGCCATCAAACATAACCAGATTTTAGTAAACACACTATCAAATTAATGACTTACTTAATTGCGTATTTCAAAGTGTTTTAAGTTCTAAAAACTTCCGCTTGGCAATTTTTTGTTCATGGCACGTTGTAACCCTCGGGTAGAACCTTTCTTTATATAGTGCACTGGGTACGCCCCATTAAATTGTTCAAGAGATATCTACTAATAAATTTAGTGCAAATAACGGTCAGTCGCCAAAATCGCTTATCTCAAAGTGCTCTAAGTTCTAAAAACTTCCGCGCAGCAATATTTGATCATGGCACGCTGTACCCTCGGGTAGTACCTTTTTTCATAAAATAATGAGTGTAGTCTACTACTTTAAAGAGCAAGACTAAAATTATGTACATAGGAGATAGCAGAGTATCCATGGGTTTAGGATAATAATCAATGTGCATTACGGTGATGGAAATACAGTACATCATTTTACATTAAAATTTATGTGGTTCTAAAAGAAGAAAATAAGCTACTAAATATTATTTGAATATAGTAGTATACCACTGTACGTGTATGGCCGGGCGGGTGGGTCAATATTATACTTAAGTAAGTATTAAGTAATTATGTATGTGTATAATTACTTAATATATAAATGGGTAGACAGCATTTTACCCAGCAGACGATCCACCCTGGCCAGTTTCAGTTGATATAGTTGTTACTTATTCCAGTCATACTTAATCATAGTTCAACTTAGATCCAGGTATCACTAAATCTGGAAAACACATAAAAATATTAATGGCTTACGCATATTTTTCATACAAAATATGAAAGCAATTTACAACAAATATTTATAGGAAACAATTTAATAGCTTAAAGTGAATGTAGTCTAATATTGATCCAAAACATTATAGGTTTATACTTTTTCATCTACACTCATCACAGTCATTCGCCCCTCATATTGCCCATATCTTGACGATGGGCGTCTTAATAGTGAAAAATGGCTAAATGACAAAACGAGCTGTTGGTTATCAGCTGATCGAAAAATTGCTGTGCGGATGTTTTTAGAACTTAGAGCATTTTGAAATAGGCGATTTTGGCGACTGACCGTTATTTGAGCTAAGTTTATGAGTAGATATCTCAAAACCTAAATTTTGTGACCCAACCAATGTACTGTATTAGGTTAGGTACTACCTGAGGGTGAAACTTCCTATATTCAAAAGTTTTTTGTGCGGATGTTTTTACAACTGACTGTACTTTGAAATATGTGATTAGGTAAGTCGCTAATTTGATAGTGGTTACTAAAGTGAGGTTATGTTTGTTTGCAGCACATCTGAAGAAATATGCTGTATTATTCTTCCAATTGGGTAATATATGTTTGCTTTTTTTACTTCCTTGCAATTGTCTTAATGTGTAGGAAACAGTTTTGCTCATTAAAACATTAATTAGAGAAATATTTAAATTTTTCCTGTAATTCCCTCAAAAAATAAGCTTTTCCCCCTTAGAATTACCCTTTTCCCTTTTACTGAAAATACTGAACAGTTTCACACTCGTATCTCATTTATTATTAATGTGGCTTATATATTTATAACATTGCTAACTATTATATTTTAGATATTAATATCAATTTTAAAAGCAGTCAAGTTACACCATAGCATACTTCCCCTTTAGTAGGAAACATACCCATTTATGGAGATAATACCTAGCTGTCTATTCAACTATCATTAGTCTAGCTTCAGGTTGTCTAGCTATTTAACATCCTCTTCTTCTCCATGGTCGTGAAGATCAGGGGAATTGTCCAGTCTGCTAGAGCTTGCAATTGTGTTGTTTTAGTTTAGGCTAGGCCATTTGTTTGTTTTCTGTGTTGTCAATGTTATTTATTTGTATTATTTTTTATGTTTATTGGGGTATGTTTGTTTTATTTGTTTATATTACTATGTTCTGAAAAGGATTTGCTTATTATGGCCTGTCTAGGAAGATACTTTTTTAGTTTTTTTATAAAAGTCTTTTTATTATTTATAGTTTTTTAGGTTTGTTGGTAAGAGATCATAGATTTTTGCTCCCATAATTAGAGGAGTCTTACTTTTTTTTTTTTTTTTTTTTTTTTTTGAGCCTATGCTAGTTGAAGTTAAGATTTGTTTGGGTACTTCTTATGAGAATTTGTTTTTTATGGTTAGTCATAGCTTCTATTATTATTGTGTATATATGGAAAATAATAAAGTTATTTGCTGTGAATGAAGTTCTTCCGCGATATCTCGAGAGATAATTGTCGTAGAGCAAAATAGCAAAATAACTGAGATAGGCCTATGTATAAAAAAATTATACAGTTTTTGAATTTGTTTTATTTGTAACTTTTTTTATGCTGAAAACGAACCTGTGATTGGTTTTGCACAATTGTAACCCTTAAAAACACTTTTTACAAACCAAACCTAACACATCCAAACTATCTGTAGAAATATATGTGACCCAAACCACTGTGAATCTCATTTTCAAAGTTGGGTGTTAAATGATTGACCATCCTCCATACAGCCAGATTCAGTCCCAATTGACTTCTAATTTTGTTCCTCAACATAAAACAACACTTGAGAGAATGAAATTCTCAAATGCTGATTCCTTCTTGTGGGAGATTGTTATGATAGGAGTATGAAAAAGCCCCCGGAATGTCTCTAAAAGTGCATTGATCATGACGTGGACTACATTGAAAAATATATAACTGTCTCAAGATTTCAGAGTCTGTACTGGTTTTTCAATAAAATAACATTTAATATTTGAAAAAATAATTGGAAACCTTAATTTACAGACAACCATCGTACTATTTTGCTTCTGAGTAATTATAAAATAATATGATTAAATAATATTAATTATATGTTTGTGGATGTTTAGAATACTTATTAAATTTTGGACACAGAAGTGTTCTAGTTTGTTGTAAGAACAGTTGATATAGTTAGGTCCAGTTGTTTATGACAATTACTGTTCATAACAAATTTGTAAATAAAGAAATATTGTCTATTGTCCACGAGTATAGTTAGGCTGGGCCATCTGTATCTTCAATAGAATTCTGTCCTTTGCGTTTAAATTAAGTGCTGGCCTCCAAGGCAGCCCAAGGTTAATTGCCTTACATATTATAATTATCGTTCTATATCATTAACTAAAAAAGCCAACGTACTTGTGTACGTAGTTGTGGTAGGTTGGCTTTGTACACATTTCCACAAGTACTAAACAGAATCACCATCTCAGGCAGCATGATTCTAGTTTCTTTTGGATACCATTTTTTAAGTGGTCATGTTATATTTAACAATAGGTTTTTTAAAAGCATTTTTTTTATAGGTTTATACAAGTTGTTTGGAATATAACGGTGTACTGTACTGGAATATTTTGTTGAGAACAAACAATTACTAAAATCCAGCTCAATTTATAAGTAAATAATCTGCCATTAAGGTTCTTGAACTTGTCATATCTTCTAATCTGGAGAGTTTTGAAAATAAGGAGAATGAACTGCAACCTTGATGTTAGACAAAAGTACAGCTTTTGACTTGGGACCGCACAAAGAGCTATTTGATTAATTAAAGTAATATGGTATAGCAGGGTATGAGCTGTCTCTGTTTACCTCTTACGGTATTTGTTAGATCAATTTCAGTATGTAAAGGTTGGTGACCAGAGATAGGATCTTCAATGTATGATACGTGGGGTGCCTCAGGGCTCTGTTTTTGTTCACTTCTTGTTTGTTATTTTTATTAATGATTTTTTGCCAAATTTTGTATTAAATGAAAGTATTTTTTACAACGATAATACTACTGTGATGTCATCAAGCAAAGATAGCATGCTAATAAAAGTGTTAATTAATCACATGAAAGAGAGATCCTTCCTCTGGTTTGATGCAAACAAATTAATAGTAAATTATGAAAAAAACTGAAGAGATTGTTGTTTAACTTTCGTTAATATTAAAAGAAATCTGGGCAGTAAATCTGTAGGTATAAACCTCGATTCTAAAATTAATTGGTGGATTAACAAACACGTTTTGCTATTGCCTGTCTAGTGTTATTTTTCTATTGAAGAAACTAAAATCCTTTACAAGCTAAAACCTAGTTATTAATGCTTACTTTACATTATTAAAAGCTTACCTTACCTATTGCACTTTCTTGTAGGGTAAATCTGCTGGAGCACAATTAGTTTTTAAAGTTCAAAAATGGCATTAGAATTTATTACAGGTATTGATGGGAGAGATTCTTGTAGGCCTTTCTTTGTTAATCTGGGTATCTTCTTTCTTATCCTCCCATGTATATTTATTTTACAAAGCCTAATTTTCCTTAACACGTTGACTGCCATGAGGGCCACCGGTGGCCCACACAACAATTTTAGCTCACGCCATGAGGGCCACCGGTGGCCCTCACTAGTTTTCAGCCTGGCGCCACAGCTGTTTCTACGGTAAAGTTCAATATTCATTGTTCCGAATTCTGTGTTCCATGCAACCGGAAATGACCCCCCGAGTACAGAAATAGCAGACATCCGGTCTTTTGCCGCCATTTTGTGAAGTTATTGATGAGGTACACCGGTGGCCCTCATGGCGTGGCGGCAAAACTTTACATATGCCATATGATATTATGTTTCAGCTGTTTTGTTGTGATTTTTATATTTTCTTCCCGCGCACTGATCAGCTTTTGAGGTTAGGTGTTTAGTAAGTGACATTGATTCTTTTTGTGACAGAAACTAGTCTGTCTAAATGTCGTAAAAACTAGTTCAAATATATAAAAACGTATTTAGGGTTGCTTCATTTAAAAACCAGAGGACTGTTTTCTATTACATTTTATGAGCTTTCAGAATATATCATTAAAAATTACGTAATACTAAAAATGGCGCTACAATTTGTGTTTGATTTATAAAAGACGCGAGGGCCACCGGTGGCCCACATGGCGCACAGCGGCACGTATGACGTGGGCTACCGGTGGCCCTCATGGCGTCAGGCGGACATACAGTTTTACTACGGCGGCCTCAGAATGACACAATAAATTATCTACGCTGGCAGTCAATGTGTTAAAGAAATCTAGATCTGTATAATTTAAGAAACTGTCCATAACTATAGTACTAAATCTCACAACTCAATAGACCTCGAATACTTTAGATTAAGTAATACCTTGAACAGCTACAAGTACATTAATGTAAAACTTTTTAACTTACTACCACCAGATGCAGTTACCACTACTTTATAAAGAGTTTTAAAAATTGTCCTGTGAGATGGCTAAAGTAAAAGGCTTTCTGTTCATTATAAGAAATTATTTTACATGATTTAAGTGACCTAAAATTTTAATAAGCCAATGTTTTGTTTTAACTATTTATTGTTATTATTGTTCTTTGTTATTATATCATTAAATTTTAATTTACTAAAACCATATTTTAGAGAACATTTTAATTGTATCTTATTTGTATTTCACTGGAGGAGTGTACTTAACTGTAAACTTGATCTGACTTTGTCAATGCATACACATATGTGAGATAATGATTCTTGATACTGCGAGGTACAGTCAAAAAGTTCCTGGAATCGATATTCAGAGACACACAGCATTGTTGCCGTGGGAATTTTGTTGTGTAACAGCTGGTACTCCTGGAGGGATTTTGCTAGCGTAAGAATTGCTTAGCCGCCATTTTTCCTCTGTGGAAGGCGCTTTTCGTGTATTTGCGTGTTTAAATTGTCGCTTTTTGAAAACTGATTTAATGAAAAGTGGAAAAATATTAAATTTTGGGTTTTTCTTCAAAAGTCATCTTCTGAGAAACTTATAATGTTAATTCAGGTGTACGGAGTTGAGGCAAATTAGAAAAGCCAAGTTTATGAATTGCACAATATTTCCGAGAAGGTTGCATAAACATTGAAGATAACTTTTGTAGTCGATGACAGTGACAACATTGAGCGAGTTTACCGAATTGTCCATGCATATGAGGTAAATTGATCGCCACATAAATGTGTCCTAAACGGCCAAGAACATTTCTTAGGCTTTTAAAGTGTCAAGGGTGTTTTTGAACAACTGTATGACCGACCGTAAGGATACATATGCTGTTGCAGGAAGAGGGTAGTTAGGAGGGAAATATGTTTGTAAGTTTTTATCTTTCGTTAACAAATATATTTCACCCAACTTTTTGACTATACGTCGTATTTTTTTTCCTAAGTCGATTATATTTCCAATTGATATTTAAAAATAATGTATTGTTTTAGTGGAGAAGATTTAACTTTTTTGATTTGAAAAAGAATATTGACTCAGGAAAATTAAAACAACACATTGGGGTAAGTTATAGATGTAAATGTACCATTGAACCTTTTTCTAATTTTAACCCTTATAAGATGAATTTATATTTTTTTATTTAAAAAAAAGTGGGATGGTTAAAACATCTAGATGATTAAGAGACATCAAAACAAGATGGAGGAGCTTGTATCCTCAAATGTTTTCTACAGCTATTAGGAGGAATGTACAGTATTCCTCATTGTACATTAATAAACAATTAAATATTCTAACTGGAAAAGTAGAGAGTACCAAATATTATAAACAAAAATGACACTCTGAGGCTTTTGTGTAGCAAATTGAAAGGCATAAAGTCTCTATCAATTGTTTATGAAGTACAACTATAAATATGCATAATACGATTTATAATAATTTCTTAATTGGTTTTCCACTAACAAGTAATTTATTTACATAAATAAAATATTTTTCACCATTATAAAACCGATTAACATTATAAACATGAAGTGCCAAAATATCGCCACCTGGTTTTCTGAGTTGTTTCTTACCAAGGGGGATATATTGGCCTTCTTGGGTTATCTATGGCTTGATGAAATATTGCTACCTTATCTGCTCTAGTTGTAATCTAACTGCCTTAAATCACAAAATATAGACAGATACAGAAGCCCCACGCAATGCTAAATTTTGAAACGCGAGTTCGCTTAACACACCGGCCAGATCATACGCGGCGCTAGTGGTAAAAACCGGCCAAGCGTGGTTGCCAAACTGTGGCTGGCCGGCCGGCCCAGCCGGCCAGGGAGAAATCCCTCGCTACGCATCATCTCTGGTCTCTCAGGCAGGTCAGGCTAGTCAACTGCAACAGTCCCGCGTGTATGGCACGAGCAGTCCAACAATGATGCATATGCGGAGTTTAATATTACTGTACATCTTTTACTGTTAAAACGTTAAACAGTAATATTCATATTAACATTTTTTATTGACAATTATTGTTTGTTTAATTCGGTGCCTGCCCTAAACTGCCCAATCTTATTAATTACTAGAAAAAAATTAAAATAATCAGGTATTCTTTCCTATAATACGTATTTGTTTCTCTTGTTTACTATAAGTGTTCACCGACAAGTTTTGCATAACTTGGTGAGACCTAGATTTTGTACACACGAGTAAAAATAAGTAAATAAAACATATGGAAAAATATTTTGCCTGTATAAAGGCCCATGTAAATGAATAAAGTAAGTGTAAAAGCGTACTATCATGAATGTATTTAAGATAATAATAATAATAATAAATACTTGCAAATTTGTAAATAATAGCCTACATAAATGTTAGTAAAATTATTTTGTATACTTTATTATTTTATTGGCGTTGTCAGACTAAAATTCCATACACGTAGCTTAATCAACTATTTAAAAAATACATTATTTAAAACGTTTCTTCAGGTATTCACCAGTAGGGTGCTATTTTCGCTCAAAACTTGACTAACTGAAAATTAGATAAATATAAAACATAAATAATCCTATTACAAAGAACAAACGTTTTCCGATTTTATCGTGGCTAGGGAGATGATTTCTTTAAGTATTATTAAAGCCAAACAACACTGACTAATCACAAATTCTCAAAAATCATAAAACCAAGAAATTTGCTATAAACATTCATTATAGGCTATAGACATATACTAAGAGGGGATTTGTCAACAGTTTTTCTCAAAAATCTAAATTAAGGCAGATAACTAATATCCCAATACTAGCAAATCAGTGTTACCCTAACAATGAGAACGATTATGACGTGCACGGTTGACACTGTTGCACACTTGACATAAGAGTTTATTTTTTAACAGTGTATTGAAACAATGTTAATCATGTAATACGAAGAAAAATAACAAAATTACACGAGTGAGTGAAATGAGCGTAGCCAGTAACAGGGTTTTGCACACTTGGCGTGCTGTGGTATCCCCTAGTTTAAGAAAAAATTAGGTTTTGGATTATTACTATTATTTTTTACAGTTTTAAATGGGTAAAAAATGTTTAAAGGAACATAAATCTCGAATGGGGACAAAGTTTTTGGGAGATTGAAGGCGATAGGTTCCATGCTCGGTCCTCTTAATATCGATATGGCGTCCGCACAATGGTTGCCATCGACGTGGACACTACTAGAGACGTATGTGGTGGTCATGTTGGATGGTAGTCAAGGTTCTGATGTTGTGTAGGGAAGAGAACTGAGTGTCAGACTTGTCTGTTAGCTGAAAATCAGACCAACACTACGTGGTTCGGATTTTACGCAAAGCTGCAGGTTCGATAGTTGCCCTGGCTGTTGGGCTCTTAATAAATTGCACTTTCTGAGGAACATCTTAAATCTAAGCCAAGTTTGGTATTCAATGAAAGGTCTATTTAAGAGAATTAATCGTTGCAAACTGGACTTGGAAAGGATTATCCTTTACAGAGTAGCGGTCATTTGAATGTCATGACAAACAAATTGTCTTGTGAAGTAACTAATTTGTATGGTTATTTTTCCATATATAATTTGATAATTTAATTTCTCTTAGTAATTGTGTTTAAGACTTTTATCTGTTCTAAAGACTTGGATATAAATCAGTCTTTTAACTGTGTCACCAATATTCCTTTTTTGTCTCTTAATCTGTCCACTTTAAAGTATCTACAAGCAGTAATAAGCGCCCTATTAAATTAGCCAAATTGAAAGGTTTAAAAATGTGAAAAGGAATGTAGAAAATAGAGGGTTGAGTAAGATGAATAAAAATAATGTGGTTATGAAAGATCGAGATATGAGAAATTTTGGTGATAAGATATAATTTTTAAAATAGTCTATATGTTTACTATGTGTTTACAGTATTTATTTTGTATTGTATAACACTTTTAGGGCGTATTTATGTAACAATTTATGTTTTGTTTTTGGGTTTAATCAAATGTTTATTAATGTAAATAGTTCATAAATGTATCGATAGTTAAAAGTATAACTTCTAATCATATGTTTCAAGGATCCTTATAAAAGCATGTGCTATCAATACAATTTGCTTGTCTCTGTATCTGCTCAGATACAGTATATAATAACTATAAACATTGATGATATCCAATCGGTATAAAATAAGTAAAAAAATCAATCAATTTGGCAAATTGAAAGGTTTAAAAATAGTAAGCCCTAATAAAAATGAATAAAAATAATGAGCTTATGAGAGGGATGTATTGAGAAATTGTGGTGAATACATTCTGTATAGTATGTATGTATAAATTATATGTTATATTTTATAGTTCCTCGTGGTGTAATATCACTGACAATGCCCAAGCTAACTACAGAATAAAAATCTTGGTTTTCTTATCATCCATCGTTATTTTATCTTCCTTAAACAATTAATTGTTTCATAATTTAATTTGATAAATTATCATAAATGTTTTATAAACTTGTTTAATAAGAATACAATTAAACAATCCCCTTTATTTAGAAGTACATAAAATTTGTTTCATTTGCTCAACGTATAACTTATGTATTAGAAGAATTTGGCTAAAATTCAAACAAGAGGGTCAAAATACGCGGAGTAAATGCAACTCAGTGAACGTAAGCGAGGGTAGGCCTATTCCGGGCCTTGCCCTCAGTGCCCTGTCTGACTGTCGGTTGGAGTTTTGTCTGTCCATTCTGTATTCCTCCCTCCACTGTGGGAAAACGGGAATCCCGCACTATGATCTGGCAACGCCGCGCCAATTAGCGACCATCTCAACGCCTTCATTTTGAGAAATACCACGAACTGCCCGTTTCATTATTTCCTATACCGTGGGGCTTCTGTATCTGTCTATATTCTGTGCTTAAATTGACAGCTCACTCTAAAAGCATTAAAGTTTGCTTTATTTGAAAAACTAAAAGACTATACAAAATTATAGTAAATTAAATTATAAAAGGATATCTCTTAGTGAGCTATTTATTTAGATAAAAAGTTGACTATTAGGGTATATTTTTTTGTCTATCTAAATACAGTAGATTATGACAGTCTGGGTCAACCCAAGTTATGCATATTTGTTAGATGCTGTGTGCACTTTTGTAATTAACTTACATCAAAGTTAGAACTAAGTTATTATTTTGATTATTAAAATGAAGGAGATAATCTAAAGCTAAATTGTAGGTTATGGCTTGGCATTTACTATTCTGCTTCCATAACACAGGAATAGAAGAATTAAAGATGCAAAACAATTGAACTTCGCCATTCATCTAGGTCATTGACTGACTACTGGTCACAACACTACTACAAATAATATTGCACAGGAAACAGGGTGTCAAGTGCAAAATTGTATAAATATTGACGGGGCAAGGAATATAATGTTGGCGTATTACTACAGGAATCGGGAACTGAATGTGCCCTAATTTGTTATACTTTTATGTAATGCATTTAGTAATGCAAAATATACAGGCGCGCTTGATGATAACGTGATTTTACTGCTGAAGATAGAAGCTGCCTTTACTTTAGTTTGATGTGGATAAGATGAATTCGGTGAGTTGCAATCTGAATGATTGCAAGACCACTGTAGTTTATTTTTACTATACAAACCGTTTTATTTTTTATATATATATCTACATAAAAAATTATCTATAGGACTATTTAATTTTTTGTACCAATAAGTAAATGTAAAATAAATAATAAGCATATATTTTGATTATCTATTACTTTTTACTTTAAATGGGATTCTTGATGAGCTTTCAGGTACAGAATGCCATGAAAATGGTATAGTCAGTATCATCTGTATGGTAATGGTATCAAAGTATTTTGGCGAGTGTATTGCGAATACTGCTCATTAGCACTATTGAATCTTATGTGTGTTTATAACCTTAAACAATTATATATAAAACTAACCAATTGGCCGTCGTGGTGGCTCAGCGGTTAAGGCTTTCGGACTGCAAAATCAAAGGTTTTGTATCTCCATCTAAATGTTAACAGTTGGTACTAAATGAAGATTCACACACAAGCCTGCAGGCCCATGTGAACTAGAAAAAAAAACGACATCACATTTTAAAGAAATATATAGGTCATGTAATTGGATGGGTTAGCTGTACAATTTAATTAGCCACAATATTAATGAAATGATGGGTTTTGGACCATTTTCCCACAACAATAATAGTGAGTAAAAATACCTATAAAAATAAGTACAGTGTAGTAGGCCTAATCATCTTCATATGTGAATGATTGGGAAGGAAAGATAGAGAAGTAAATATAATTGGTCGGAAGCATAGTTGGTTAAAGCCCAGCTTAAAAAATTAAGTGTTCTTAGTTAAATACTATGAGAGTTAAAACAAATTTTGAAAGGGATCAGCTGTTCTTTTGTTTTTGGGCTATTTATTAATGACACTTGCTAAAGAACAGCCTGCCTTAGTTTGTAACAAAGACTACATTCTCTCATAAAAAACACCCATTCAAAATCTAAATTGCCCATAATTGATTGGTAGCGTAGTTGGTTCAATCCCAGTTTCATGTGCTAAAGGATCTCAGTTTGATCCCATTCAGAGTCATAATAAATGTTGAGAGGGATCAGCTGATAACTACCGGCTGTTCATTTGTCATTGGGCAATGACACTTTTTAAGGAATAGTTGGGCCTTAGTTTGTAACAATGACTACATTCGCTCATCTACACTCATCACACTGATTTGAAATCCATATTCGCACACGTCTTGAGGATCGGTGTCTTATGAATAGATAAAATAAATGAATCTTGATGATCAGTGACTTGAGATGAAATGAATAAATTAAATAAAATTACATATGTCTTATGTCAATGGAGTTCATGCGTGGGTGGAAGGGCTGCTAATTGTGTACATGTGTAGATGATTTGGAGAGCCGTAAATGTTGTATGTTGGTAATTCTCTCTGAATAAAAACTAAAAGAATGTAGGTAAATAATAGTATTTCCAATTGTTTCCCAGGATGCCACTATAACAGTAGCCAGTAGCGGTAGAGGTCTGCTTATCCTTGGTGACTCTGACGGAAATGTCCACCTTGTTAGTAGAACTTTCGACATCTCAACCTTCCGGGCCTATGACCGCAACATAACTATTGTGGAACAGGGTCGGCAATCACCGTTCCTAGTCACTATTGGCGTAAGTTTCATTTCAATATTTACTGTTTTAAATGTCTAGCAAAATGTTGTTTTAGTCTGTAAGTCATTAACTTGATTAATATTAACTAAGAGTTTTTGGTGTATTTGTAGTATTGCCTTCAATGAGACTAAACTATATTCTACGTTTCTATCCTATATAAGATACTTAAGGGGACACGGAACGAATATTATTCTTTTTTTTTTACATTTTTGTTTTATTATATTTTCTTAAACTACATCTTTTTCCGAGTCCGTTGATATATAATACATATGGGTTTTCTTATTTCTTTATTGTAATAAAAAATCACAAAGTTTTATTGCACGACACATTTTGTCCTGTGAAGTCTGCCACCATTTCGCTGGTTCACAACTTCATATATACACACTCTTTTATTTCTGTTTTGGAATTTAGTTTTGTTCTGTTGGTACCAATGAATACATTATACAAATCATCTGCTATTGCATTGGTTTATTCTTATTGGTTATGCCAGTGTTTGTAAACAAAGTTTTAAACCAAGCGTTGTTTAGTATCACAAGTTTGTGTTAGTGACGATATTTTACGTTTTTTAGTGTACTTTTTTAGTTTATAATGCCACGATTTAGCTGCAGAGTAACTAAAAAAAGAAATCTAGAGTTTGGAGCTTATGAAGCTGTGGCCAGCTACAATGATGGGAATATAACAAAATATAGAGTTTTACACTCAATGGGACTTCAACCCGGTGCTAGTACAGTGAGTGCGATGAAATCGCTAGACTTGGAACGTGTTCGGTTTTCAGAAAAATCCATATCTGATTATTTGAGAGGAGCAAGAAGGCAAGAGAGGCTTCAAAAAAGAAAACATGAAGAGCAGAAGGAAGAAAACCCTGCTTATCAGAAAGGAATGTATTGAAGTAAGTCATTAATAGTGCATTAGGCCTACTTTAATAAATGGCTGTTTTCCGAAAATTCATTTTTTTATCCTAAAAGGAACATTTTCTCAGAAACTGCATGAGATATCAAGTTGAAATTTTTACACAATATGTAGACCACTTGCCCACATATGCTGAGTTTTTATTATGGTCTAAAACCCAATAAGAATACATTTACTTACAAAATTATCTCAAAATTGAAAATTTTAAAAATAAAAAAAAAATTTTTTCTCGGCCACCGAGTGTTATTGAGTATTAAAAAAAACTCAGCATTTGTAAGAAAGGTACATAGATATGTGGTACAAATTTCAGCCCAATACACCTTATAGTTTCCTAGGAAATGTTCCTTATGTTAACATTACAAGTATAGGCTTTCCGTGTCCCCTTAAGGGCAGAAAGAATGTGAGTGTGTTTATTTGATTCTAACCTTGTGATACCATAAAGATCATAGAGATTTTGTAGTGGTAGAAAGAGGATAGGAACATTTTATAGCATATATGAAATGTGATCGTTTTACTTTCTTAATCAAGTCAGTTAACGACATAGTAATGAATTGCTACGTCTAACCAGTCGTCTGAAGTCTACTTTCAAGAAGGGGTCTGACAAAAACAAATAATATTTGTAATGTATAATATATACCTAACTGTAAGAAGCAAGACCAAAGACAGATTGGAATGTTATTATTTTGTTAAAAGGCCAATAGGAACATAAGGATTTCCTTACAAATACCAACTGTCCTTAATAATAGGGACCTATAGTAACCCTACCTCTGGCCTATGTTCACAAGTAATAGAGACTGACTGATGATCAAGTCAGTCAGTGATAGTGTTTTTAACATAATTGAAAAGTTGTCTTGCAAAAATGAAGATTAAGTCTGCAACAAGGCTACGAAGAGTCTGTTGGATATATAACATAGTGTTAACCTTTAAGGCATGCTAAATTAAAATGGAATATCTCCTGGTACATGAAATGTTACACAATAAAGCTGAAAGGAACTATTTCTATAGAGATCATTTAATAGTTTCTGTCAGGCACTATTAGATGTTTTATGTGCATCTACTTTATGTTGAATTTATTTAAATTTTTTATACAAGTTCATTTCAAAACTTAATTCCTTCAGTTTGGTATAAAAAAAAAAAAAAAAAGGTTACACACAAAATATCATGTAGTTGTAACATATCATATGTGATCAACCCAAACAAAGAAGGCGGACAAAAAAGATATGGTACAAAAATAGCTACACTTAACAATTTCTATATTTTTATAAAAGATAGTCTTTCTAATCTATGTATATACACAGGGTGTCCCTGAACTCTCTGAGGATCTTTTTAGGTATTGATTGTGGGTCAAAAAGAAGACATAATATAATATTTAAATATTCCAAGTCACCTCCCCTACCCGTACAGCCGCCATTTTGTATTTTTTACAAATTTTTATTTTTAAAAGTATTTAACCTATAGAGTTCAAATTTGGTGTACACATTAATACAACCATTTTCTTACTGGAATAAAAAATAAAAAACTTTTTAACTACGGTATTTTCAAAATAGCAGTATTTTGAAATTGTTGATCACTTTTGAAAGAATACATAAAAATCACAAGAATATCTTTTTTGCACATTTCATTTGCAATCCAAAAAAATAACATTGTATGAAATCGGATGACAAACAACTGAGATTTGGGTATTTTGTGTAAAATCACTTACGTGTCAATGTAATACATTGTAATACATAAAAAAGTAAAAATTATACCACAATTTAAGCCATGGTGTTGTGTCGTGCTAGTCAACCACAACAATATATCAGTGATCTATTTTGATTACTTTCATCCAAATCATTACAATAAAGTGATTTGTGGCATTATTATAATGAAAATGCTGCTAGCAGACAACTGGGAAAAGTTGTAGATGATTTTCATTGTTATTAAATTAAAATTAATTTCATCCTTAAGCTGTACCCTAAAAACTAGAATTTTTGTAAAATTTATTTCTTATGCAAAGCAGGTTTCAATTTATTGCAAAGGTAAAAACGATTGGAAAGTGACTGGCGCACAGCAGCAAATTACTTTTTTTCTTTAATAATTCCAGCATCTTTAACAATTCTACCAACCTAGAATTCATGAAAATTCAAGTATATTCGTTTATCTTAATGTATAAAAATGAGTACCTGAAATTCGTTGTCATTCCATCACTTGACAATGTCTTAACAGATTTCCCTCATCTTTTTTTTATAAACTTACTAATTTTTCATATAATGTTCCTGAAGAAATAAAAATGACAAAAATCAGGAGGAAATTGAAAAATTTTTGGAAAATTAACTGAAGAGTGTTATAGTTTGATTTGTTTACAAACAAAACAAATTAAAGGAAAATTTGAAACAGGTGATGTAAATGTTCCTGCAGCTTATTTGTATTTTGTTATGTAAACATCTGTTGTATGTTATTTCTTAGCAATATACTTTATGAAATTTTGGTAAATAAACTAATTTTATATTAACCCTCTAAGTGATAACGACACGGTCCGTGTCGTTATTACGCCCGTGTGTAGTGATAACGACACGGAGCGTGTCGTTTCATAAACACGCCCTACCGTCACTATTTATAGTCCGATCCGGTTATTTTTTATACTAAACTAAAGCAGAATAGTTATATTTATCATTTCCCTATGCCGTTTCATTTTCGTAATGTTCGGAAAATATGGAAAGGAAAATTTATTTACATGAAGTCACATTTTTCTACATTTGCTGACTTTACCATTTTTTGTTTTGTCGTGCTATAATAATCACTTTTTTGTACATAAGAGCTATTGTTATATATCATTCTTTTCAGTATGAAATTTGAAATCTTTTGTATATCTTGGAATTTCTATAATAACCTATTATAAAAAACTGTGGGAGCTCAAAAATGAAAAAAAATTAGGAAAAAATGTTTTATAATACTTACACGGTGATATCTTCAAAAAAAGTTAAGGTAAGTTTTTATTTTATTTTTGCATCTTATATAGAATTCAATTTTGAACATTTTGATATATAACATGTTATATATAAGGCATTATTTCAATTTATTATGTAATTATCAAAATAAGTCTACGCGAAAGCGAAAAATGGGCTATCACTGAGGAGAAAAATGATCATCACTTGCAGGGTTAAGATATTACCAACATATCATACAATATATTAATTTTGGACTGAATGCAATGCAATTATGTCAATGCTATTTATATTATAATCCCATTCATCGTATGGGTTACAGTATTTACAATTTAAATAAGGGAATTTATGTGACTTTGCCAATTCTATGAGTGGAAGAAAACACCATTATTTTGACCAGCATTTTGTATTATTTTCAGTTTGTTTACTTATTTTTATTAGAAGATGTTTCACGGCCTTAAATGATCTATCATGTTATCATGTTTGTTGAATTTTGGTAATTCAAATGACACCAGTTAGACGAACTAATTTGTCAGAGAACTTGCAATGCTGCAAACCAAAGAAATATACAAGCAAGTCAAACTGATGAGCAACACGAAGCCAACAACATGGAAGTGTTGCATTTAACACGTTCACCCCGAAGGCTCTGACAGGTCAATATTATGATTATTCAAAACCCCGAAGTGCGCCACCGGTGGCACACGGCGATCTTCCGAAAACCCCGACGTGCGCCACCGGTGGTACACGCTTACACTGCGTGTACTTTTGGTTATAAAATGAGTCGGGGTTTTACTCAATGGTTTATATGACATAACCTCAATATAAGGAAGTTATTAGCACTGTGCTCCACCGGTGGCACACGTCGTAGTTTTAAAGTAGGCCTTGTGGAATTGTGAAATAAAATCGTGGTCCTTCAAAAATTACTACCATCGTAATTTTTAGTTGGTAATGTTATTCCAATGACAGCAATTAGTTTGTGAGATTTTTTGTGTGTGTGCCACCGGTGGCGCACATCGTGGTGAACGTGTTAATCCCAATCGAGCTGCGTTGAGTTACAGAGTGGCAATCGATTACTGTTTACTGCCCATCGTTGCTATTGGGGCAATGAACATTGTGTGTCCATATTGCAAGGCATTAAAGTTTAAAAATGAACCCCTGGATTGTGTTGCGCGAGTGGAAAAGTTAGTTGACGCCATTAGTACCACCGCCAGAGCCGCTACAATCTTTGGTTTCCGGAAATGGGCCAGATTCTAGACATTTTTTACTCATATTCAGCAATACAAAATTGCTTTCAAATTACATCATTTGGCGCAACAAAAATTATTCAAGACAAATTTATGCCTACCTTCAAGATTCAGGGTCAAATGTATCATAGAACAGGTTCTTTATTACCAATACCAGAGAGTGAATACAAATTTTAGCAAATTTTAATATGCTTACTAGACAATTATGAAAGGAATGTACAAAGGAACTGGTAGTATTTATTTTTTAGATGCTCCAGGTGGAACTGGAAAACCTTTTTAATATCATTGGTTTTAGCAACAATTCGATCAAAAAATGAAATTGCACTCGCCTCATCAGATATTGCAGCTACAATATTGAGAGGGGTCGAAAAGCTTATTTAGCACTCAAGCCGCTGAACATGCAAACAACTGAAACTTCAACTTGTAATCTTTCAAAGAATTCTGCAATGACCACAATGTTGCAGCAAAGCAAACTTATCATTTGAGACGAATTTATTTACACAGGGGCAATTGTTAGCTGTATGTCGCATAAATCTTGAAAATCCATGTTTTTAACATGGGCAATTGTATGTTTCCTGTTCTCGAGTTGGAAAACCATAATTATTTACTTATCATAAAACTAAAATTCATGAGTGCAAAAAAGCATTACAATAAAGAATTTTTATTTGAAGTATTTTTTTTATATTTATTTATTCAAATTTAAATTAAGTACTCATTAATAAGACCGGGGAAAAGTCTGTCAGGTCAGCTAGTATATTTATGTCTTATGGATTACTAAACCACTCATCGAAACTTTGGGAAGTTGTAGAATTCACTCCCGGGAAGGTTTCTGGTGTGAGTTTATTCACATCCAACTCTAAGGCTCCACCCCATTGGCTTTTAAAGTTTCAATGTTATTCTTATGGAGTTATTTTAGTTATTTAGTTAGCTGATTACCTGTGCCTTGCTGTTGACCCGTGCTGAGATTAACATTTAAACAGCAATGTTTCAGTTTATTTTAAATGTTAAATTTCAATAAGCATCACAGCCTATTTTAAAAGTGTTCGTTTTATTTGTTTTTATCTAACAGCTGATCGTGTCAAGTAAATGAAGTAACTCTATTACATATTCATTGAAACTTTAAAGGCTACTGGAGTCGAGCCCTTGAGTTGGAAGTGAATAAAACCATGCCAGAAACCTTCCCGGGAGTGAACTCTACAACTTCCAAAGTTTCATGACGATTCAATGAGTGGTTTAGTAATGCATAAAGGACAAACACACATAAACTCATTTATATATATATATATTAGTTATCACCTGTTAAAAAAAACAAACTGTACATGTATGGGTGGGCGGTTATGTAGGGGTTTGAGGTTGGAACGTACTCAGAAAAAAAACACCACTTGGATTCTTAAGTAATGCTGATTAAAATTTAACATTTAATTTTTATAAAATCTAAACGCATGATTTTACTGTAGCAAAGCACGAGTAAAGAGCTAGTTGAAAATAAAACAAGACCTATTAATGTACAAAGTAACAAAAAAATCTTGCAGGAAGATGAAGTGGGTGTGAACCCTTTGATCAAAGTATGGAATGTTGAAAAACTTGACCGCCATGGACACCCAACATGTGTCCGAATATCCAGGGCTCATTTACCAAACAAAGCAGTGTCTACCTCATGCCTTTGTCTCAATGACACACTCACTCTCATGGCTGTGGGTTTTATGGATGGATCAGTGATCATATACCAAGGTATAGTATGGTTGGAAATAATTTTATCAGTGTAATGTCAGATTTTTACAGTGGACATATTTCAATTCTTACACCAAACTAAAAAAACAACTAAAATATTTTGAAATAATAGTCTTACATTAATAGTCTTGAAATAATAGTTTTGAGTCTTACAAAAAGAGTTTTTCAAATGTTATTTTTACCGTTTGCTGCTGCTGTTCATGCAAAAGAGTAATTTTCATCTTAATAATAAGTTTCTTGCGTTTCTATGATAAAAATAAAAACTATGATCAAATGTTCTTTGTATCACCAACAAGTTGAACTGCTTTGTAAAGTAAACAAAGTTTAAACTAATCCCATACCAGTCTCCCAATGAATAACTGACTGGCACTGGCAGTCAGCCATTTGTTTTTTTTATTATAAAGTTCTAACAGCTGTCAACAGTCATCCCCTCCTCTGACCACCTTAACCAATCTTATTTAAAGCTAAAATATTTTACTACATGTAAAGAATTAAAGTAAAAAATTTTTAACTATACGCTTGGAACAATTATTAATGTTACAATACAATATTTTAAGACTATCTTGTCCCTCCATTGAAGTAACAGTAGACTCTCGGCTATCCGAGGTAATTGGGACTGGGACCACCTCGGATATTTAAAAACTTGAATAGTACTGAGATTATGGTAAAAATAATGTAAAAGCCATGAAAAATGTACAAAACTAGTTAATCACAAGAAAAAACACAAAATAGTGTAAAGGTAGTTACAGTCCTGTAAAAAAGACGGAACATCAGGTTATGTCTTTTAAAAGTTGTATTACAGCAGGATGACAGAAAGTTGGGAGTAAGTATTCCATTTTAAAACTCAGCAACAGTCAGTAAAAAACTGCAATAATATAATTTAATAGTAAAAATGTAATGCCCATAGGCAGCATTGTGGATGGGCAATTTCCTTAAACATTACATTTCTTGACAACTAAACCATTCATATTTATTTAATCTATTTACGATCCATGGTAGTATTCGCGTCTTGGTTTTAAGTGCAGGGTACCATTCAGTCCGATTGCCAAACTAAATTATCGTATTTATCCTTTTGTTTAACTCAATCTGCATTACTCTCTTAATAGTGCAGGAAACCATTCAAAATTTTAACGGAACAAAATTATCATATCAATACCACATTTGTCAAACACATTGACGACGAAAACACTGATTGATTCATCATTTTAATTTCGTTATAAGCAACTGTCAACCATTTACCACTCATATCAAAACACTTAATTCAAATATTGAACAATAACCGTAACAACAATAAATTACGACAATATTTCCAAAGCTGTATTTTAAAATCACGAAAGTCAACACAATTAAACAACCACATTTAGTGCGAGAGCAGAGTTGACTAAGCCGATTGTGTCAGGTGGTGATGTGTCATGAGTGAATGCTTTTGAGTGGGAAAATTATTCTTATAGTAGGGTACAATATCATAAATACATACGTCTCTTGACGGCCCTGCAACGCCTTAACCTAGCACCAAAAGCTAATAGAGACACTGATTACTTGTCAAACGATTACGTGATGTGTTGTGATATAGTTTTCCTTTTATAATTAGTTTATGTTTAGTTTTCATCGTCTGATGACTAGCTCGGTTAACCATGAGGCTCAGTTAATCGGGGCTCGGATAACCGAGATTATACTGTATTGAAAAAAGTGACAAGCTTTTGAGATGCTTGGAAGTAACACTTTTATCTTCTTGCTCTAACATGGTCTTAGACAAATCATAACGTACTCATCAGAAATTTAGCAAAATTAAATAAATCCAATTTCTGTACTTATACTATTAGGCTCATCAGTAGGCTACTTACTAAATGTTCTAAGACTGCAAAAATAAATGCATAAATTTTCAATGGGGTTGAGGTCGGGCGAATTACCGGGCCAATCTAAAACATTAATCTTCTTATTTTTGAAAAATGCCATCGTTTCCTTTGATTTGTGACAGGGAGCAGAGTCCTGTTGAAGAATCGCTCCTCCTTGGGGTTGACATTTTTGGAGTTGTTTGTCCAAACACTTTTCCAACATGGATTTGTATTTTTAGCTGTTTATCATGCCTTCAATTGGCACCAAAGATCCAACCCCTATGTATGAAAAACATCCCCAAAACATTTTCTTGACTGGATGTTTTACGGTTTGATCAATATGAGATGGTGTAAGCTTTTCATTGTCAGACTTCCTGACGAATTTTGACCGCTGTCCCTGAACTATAAAGTGGGTTTCATCTGTAAATAGGACTTTTTTCAAGTCGCCTACAGTCCAATTAGAGTATTTTTTGGCCCACAGTAGCCTTTGTTTCTTCATTCGTTCAGTTAGAAGCTGTTTTTTTCTGTGGACAAATTGCCCTTCTACTCTCCAAAAGTCTTTTACGAACAGTTGAGTCATGAATCACTATACATGATGCTGCTAGATCTTGTTGTAGGTCTTGGCTTGATTTTCTTGGGTCCAATTTGCTCTTTCGAAGTAAAAATCTATCATCTGCTGGTGTTGTTTTTCTCTTTCTTCCACATTTTCCTAACCTTTTCACATCCACTGATCCCGTTTCTCGTTTACGCTTCACAATTTTGCTTACTACCCCCTGACTCACTCCACACGTTCTAGCAATCTCTCTTTGTGACATAGTAGTGTGTTCACTCAACGTGACAATCTTTTCACGTTTCCTAGGCGTAATATCCATGTTGGAATAAAACTAAAACAAACTCACTAGTTACCAAAAACAACACAAAATAGTACAAAAAACCCAAAAACAACACAAGCTTGGTAAGAAATGACTTAAAACACACTCAAACTAAAGGCAGAGAAAAGTAAGGTTATGTTTTCAATGCTTGGTCAGCTGTCAACTGTGTAGGTAGTGTTGCCAACTGTGAATATTGAAAAATTTCACAGTGATTCCATTAATTCGCACAATACTGTACTATATTATAGCTTTAGGGATTTGAAAAATCTTGACAGTCACCTCACTTTACATACTGGACTCA
The DNA here is from genome assembly GCA_035578905.1 of Stictocephala bisonia. Classification (NCBI taxonomy): domain Eukaryota; kingdom Metazoa; phylum Arthropoda; class Insecta; order Hemiptera; family Membracidae; genus Stictocephala; species Stictocephala bisonia. Next base: position 33,730 of record JAQJVL010001097.1, on the reverse strand, counting down.
ATATTAAACTGATTGACTTGTATCTCCAAAAAAATCACACCCCCATGACCACCAAACTAGGCACTGCTGTTTGGTTAATTTTTAAAATGTAACGTTAACTAATAGTATCATTACTATTATATTACATAAAAGAACATAATCATATGCCAGATTGCATTTATTTTAATCCTGTTGTATCTACAAGTCTTACTTACATCCACAACTATTTTAATTTTCATCTAATTTGAAAATTGAAACACTATTTTCTATTTGCTCTATCTTTTGTTTTTAGGAGAAGTTACAAGGGAGAGGACCAACAAACAAAAGATTCTGACTGAAGGAAATGATGCAGTTACAGGGCTAGCCTTTCAAACAAATGCAAAGGAAACATTTCTGTTTGTGGCGACTACTGCTCGTGTATACTTATACAACATTTCACATAAAGATCGTAAAACAGTGGTAAGTTTTGTGTTTTCTGAATTCGTATTAAGGACGGATTGTCAGTATGGTGTTTTATGATAGTACTCTTCATTAAGATGAAAAGGTGATGATTTATTTTTTTTAATGTTGTTCAGCTTTAAAACCTGTTTCCAAACTAACTAATTTAAGATATGTTCAAGCTCTTGAAAGCAAGAACTTTTTAGAAAAGGTCAATTATTTTGATTGGCTCTAAACTTTATTGATAACATCACATCCTTTAAATAAAATAAAATAAAAGAACACTCAACTTGATACAGAAAGGAAAACTAAGCTATGCTCCAAAATACATATCTGATATTCAACTGAATTTGCTCAGGTAGAGTTGGATACTGAGGGAGGATGTGCTCGCTCCTGCTGCATCCTGGCCGAGTCCATGCAGGAGACTCATTTCATGACTGCTAAGAATGACGTGAGTAGACTAGACCTGTTCTAAATTTTAATGATAGGTTAATAAAGGAAATTTAAAAGTTTTGATCATGAATAGAAAACAGTTGTGAGTGAAAAAAATAAAATCTGATTTAATATTGGCTAAACGTGTTCAATTTTAAAACTGTGTTTAGTTACAGTGTAAGTTGTTTCAACAGCCACATAATAGTCAATGTGATTAGTTACTGTGGCGATCCATTGGTTGCTTCTTGACAATGACTCACCTGCTTACTGGGTGGCTGAAGACTTGGGGTCTCAGTTACTAACTGAGTTCAACTGTTCCTCAGAAAGGGCAATTTATTAATAGCCCAACAGCCAGGGCAACTAAGGGGACCTACAGCTTTATATGGAGTCCGAACCATGTAGTGTTGGTCCGATTTTCAGCTAACTGACAAGTTTGACACTCATTTCGCTTCCCTACAAAACATCCGAATCTTGTCTACCATCTAACATGGACACCCCAAACTTCTCTATTAGTGTCCACGTCATGTTGGTATTAAGAGGACTGAGCATGGAACCTATCGCCTACAATCTCCAAAACACTTTGTCCCCAAGTAGCTGGGTTACAGCACTGCACCACCAGTTGTGTATTGCAAATTAAGTTGATATAACACCAAAAAGTTTATCTGTGACGATTTTGTTTTGTTCAGGTGATTTTTATAAGCTATACTAGATAGGTATTCACATCTACTGTTTGGTTATAGAGTGTTTATATGTTTTATGTGCTTCTATTTTCAAAGACAGTTAATTTTCCTATATACTGTATTTAGTTAACCTAATTTGCTGAATAAAATCACACTACCGTAAAGTTTTCATGCAACAGAAATATATATTTAAAGGAAGATTTTTGTTCAATTTTGTATTAAATTATGTTAGTAAAATGGTGCATGTCTTATTCCTAAACTCTTCTATTGGCTCATATTTGTGCTTTCTGTCCTTAAAGGCAATCTACTGCTACACGACAGATGGTAGAGGTCCTTGTTACGCAGTTGAGGGAGAAAAAGTCCTGCTTCAATGGTACAGGAGCTACCTCATTATAGTTGCCAAGGATATAAAGAAAACTCCTGTACAACCTGCCAATGGCAATGAGAAAGGGTGAGATGTTATAAATGCCTAAATTTCTATTTTTTTTAATTATTAGACTTTGTTATGTAAATTATTAACCATTTTTTTACTTCAAGGAATTCGAAAATTCTTTAAGGTTTATTGGATATAATATCATAGTACTAAGTTTGAAAATTCTTTGCAAGGGATGGATTTATATTTATTAGATTAAGTTTTGAGATTATATTGTTTGAAGAATAGTTTTATTTAAATAGTGCTATTGGCACTTAACATTGTTATCATCATCGGTTTAGTAGCTCCAGTCTTTTGGTTTTGCATCTTGAATATTCAGGCACTGCACTTTTAATTACGTACACACATTGTCAGTCTTTTGTTTACTGAGACGGAGTGAAAACACCTTATTTTTCATTTAATAAATGTATTTACTGTACGTCCTCTTAAAATTAATGTAATTATTCTGTTTGGTGATTTCTGACCTAAATACTATACAGTAACTTTAGATATGATCCTAGAATTTTTAATGAAAAAAAAAACAGTTCTTTCAAAAAACAAATGTCTTACGAGATTTCAACAGTATGGAGTCGTCCGTGTTTGTTATGTCAAAATTCAGCAGCCTTCGCAATTTGCGTTCCATGCAAATGTAAGTGCTCCTCTTTCGCTTGCCATCCGATATGAGTTATTGAATCTATTTTTATTAGAAAACCAAGTTTTTTAAAATTATGTTTCATCCTGCTTTAAACGTCCCTGGCTTTATCAGCCACCACATTAGGTCGGATAATCAAGATTGTACTGTACTTTAATTCATATTTTGTTTATAGTCATACTAACCTTGTAGAAATCTACTGATTTCCCATTTCGCAGCACATTGTATCATACCACTCCATTCTACCATTGGGAAAATATCAGGGTATGCCTCAGCATTATTGATTTAAGCATGGAATTTTTTCATATGATTTTGCCAATCTTCCTTTTACTCTAATTACATTCTTTACAATAAGGTTTGGCTGTTTCAGTGAAGTGTCTGAACAAGAAAAGCATATCCTGACAGTTCTGGATATCCAGAACAAGTTCATCGTGTTCACAGCACCCATGCGCCAGGTACGTGGAGTACTGGTGGAGTGGGGTTCTCTGTACGTGCTATGTGGTGACCACAACATCTCCATGTTGGTGGAGAAAGACCTCCAATCGAAGCTGGCACTGCTATTTAAGAAAAATCTCTATGATGTTTCTATCAGGTAAGAGTTGAGGAATTATTTGCAAAACTAAAATTACCTTTAGGAAGGACAGGAGAACACTGCTCCTGTACAGCTCCTTCAACAACAGCTTTTTAAAGTGCTTGGACAGTAATAAAAATAGAGTTTGGAGGTAAATGTAATAAATTTGTACCAGATATTCCACCTAATGTTTTTAATGATTATTTCTTGAACTGTGTACAACCTGTTGTCAAATCAAATAATCGGCCAGCAGAAGCATTTATTGCATACAGTAATCAATCAAATAAATATAATAAAACCCAGATTTAAACTTTCAAATGTCCATCCTTGCCAAGTAATTAAAGTGGCTGAATCTTTAAGTAACTCCATGATAGTGCAGCATAACAATCCTAGAGTTCATAGGCAATTAACTAAAGAAGTGGCAGTTAAATTATTTGTAATGACGGACCATTTGTCACTGTGTCGCAAGCGTATTTTGAAAAATATATTAATAATCTATCAAAAATTTAAATACTATAAATTTATGCATAATTTGTATCAATAAATATCACAGAATACTATTATTATTATCACCCGCCCACCCATACACGTACGGTGGTATTGAATTATGTAATTGTACAGGTCTCTCCAATTATGTAATTAAACATATTGTTGACTCAATTGTGAATCCGTTGACTTACTTAATTAATACAATGTTTATTTGTAGTATTTTCCCCTCTAGTCTTATGATATCAAAGACCATTCCAATTTATAAAAGATTAGATAAAAGCTCTCCATATAATTATCAACCTGTGTCCATTGTACCTATAATAGGTAAAATAGTTGAATGTATATTACTTACACAGATCTACCAGTATTTTAATGATAATAATTTTGTTAGTGATTCCCAGTTTGGCTTCATAAAAAAATAGATCCACTGTACACGCAATAAAGGATATAGTTAATATGGTATTACACGCATTTGAATCAGGGAAAGTAGTTTCTGCAACAATGATTGACTTGAGTAAAGCTTTTGATAGTAGTTCCCGTTATAATAGTCAAAAAGCTAGGTCTGTATGGTGTCAAGGGGGGGAGAAGTTGCCAAAAATGCTCAACTTAAACTGAATAATTATATTGAGAGATCAGAGGTTTGGTTTGAAGGAAACAACTTGGAAGTAAACCAAGAAAAATCAGAAAATATTGCTTTTAGTTTGAAAATTCCCACATCGGAAAAAATATTTCAAATTCCTTGGAATGGTGTTGGATAATAAATTAAATTGGGGAGTGCACACAGATGCAGTGGTTAAGAAAATGTTACGGGGTACTTTTTCTTTTTAGGCGACCAAAAGTAAGTGTTAACAAAAATGTATTAATTATGGCATACTATTATTTCTTAAATACACATTTATTATATGGTATAAGGTTGTGGGGTAATTCACCAGGAGCAGCAAATATTTTTATTTGTCAAAAAAGCATTAAGAATTATTGTAGAACTAAGCAATAGAGATAGTTGAAAAGAATATTTTAAAACCCTCAATATTATGACTGTTCCAGGACTCTATATATATTCATATTTAATTTACATTAAAGAAAATTTGGGAAATTTTACAACCAGAAGTGAAATACACAATTACTACATCAGAAACAATTTTAAAATCAACCCTCCATATTTCAGACTGTCTAAATGTATCAATAGCCATTTATATTGGCAATCTAAATTATTGAATAAGATACCTGATAATATAATAAATTTAGCTATAAAAAAATATAAACAAGTCCTTAGGGAATGGCTTACAAGTAAGGCACTATACAAAGTTGAGGACTATTTTAGATTAAACTTTAGAGAGCTGACAACCTGATTGTAGAGAATGTATTCTGTAAATGGGTTATGTTTACCACTGTTTGTATTCTTCATTTCTTGTAATGAATCTTGTATTTTTCAGACGTTATCTATTGTACATAATTGTGCTTAATGATAGTAAATAATTTGAATTTGAGATTTTTAGGTTCAAAAGGGAAATTAATTTTCTGTCAAATTTTGGGAAATTTTCAGGAGGGAAATTTTTCTAGCTTAGCACACATTAATTTTAAACTTAGTAGATACAACATAATTACTTACTCCTGTGGCCACGCAAATTCCAAGTGATTTTTAGCCTCGCCAACAATTTGTCTCCAATGTTGTCTGTCTTCTGCCATGTCCAGATCCGCTCTGTCTTCTGAGGTCTTCCTTTACTTGGTTGCTCCATCTGAGCTTTGGGTATTCCCAGCGGTCTCCTTCCTGGGAGTCGTCCAGTCCACACTCTTTTCAGTATTTGGGTCTCACCTCTTCTTTGTATGTATCCCAGTCATCTCAATCTTCTGCTTTTTACCAGTGCTTTTATGTCCGGATCTTTTTATGATTCTTTCAACTCACAATTCTTCCTTATTTTCCACAACCCATTTTCTTCAATCAGGTCAAACACTACGTAGAATCCTGTTTTAAAAAACTATGAATTTTTTTCATTCTGCTTGGTGAGTGCCCAAACCTTAGGTCCATATAAGGGTACTGGTTGTATGATCAACTTGTACATCTGTAAGAATCTGTAATGAAATGTGTGCGACTTGAAACTACTTCAATACATGAGGTTATACTTAACAACAAAACGATTATTTCATCACAAGAAATGTCTGACATAATCGAAAGAGAATCATAAACATGGTTGGCTAATATAGGACTAGCCAATTTTGGTGACGAGATGCAGTTAGTTAAAATCTAAAATATCAACTAAGTGCCACTTAATTGGCAATAAGATGAAGTTGTGGACAGCTAAATTATAAATTTATGAATTAAAAACGAGAAGTTTGATAATGCTTCGGTTCAATGCAATTATATTCTGTATCTCTAAATCCATATCATAAGAAAAAGTCTTAACACAGTCAGTAGATCGCAGTGTTTTTTTTTCGGTCTTGAATTGTTATATTTTACATCGATGTAGAAGCAACAATAGTTATGAACAGGGAACCGTTCAGTCAGTTTACGAATCAAAATTATCACATTTTACCACCTTTTACGTTCCATCTGTGTTTGTCTGAACTAGTCAGGAAACCGTTCAACAATCTAGCAGAAAAAAATGTTGTATCTATGAAAATGTTATACGCCGATTTGGTAATCTAAGGTGTTAACAAAATAATAGTTAATAGACATTTTCCATGGATTTATCTATTTATTTTTTATTCAATTGAAAATTAATAGATATCGTTCGTCTCACGATGCCAAAACACCATCACAATATTTCATATGATATGATATTTTCTGCCATCAAATCATTGGATGATTCCCTGCTCAGATCAAACAGCAAAACAGATCATAGTCGGCACGCAGGAAATATATGATAATATCAGTTCTGTAAAGGAGCTGAACGGTTCCTTACACATACAACCTAATGGAATTTCACCCCTGTTAACTGTCACTTCACTGCCACTTCCATAAGTAATAAATTACATTCCACGTTAATCGAGACAAGCCAGTCATGCTTTTGTTATCATTTTACTTTAATTTGTATTCACTCGGAAAACCCGGAAATGTCCATGAATGTTGATTAAGACTACATTATTGAAATATAACTATGTACAGTAATTGATTACATCTTTCAATAACCATTGAAAAAACTCCCAATTAAAATTCCCAATTGTATAAAAATTTCCTTCTTACATAGTTTTACTTTTCAAATTAAAAACTATATTAATTTACTTCTTCATAAGGCATAACACAATGTGAAGCTATTATAATTTTATATAACAATATTAATTTATGCTTTCATTTGTTAAGATACCTGACAATATAATAAATTTACCTATAAAAAAAAATAAACAAGTCCTTAGGGAATGGCTTACAAGTAAGGCACTAAACAAAGTTGAGGACTATTTTAGATTAAACTTTACAAAGCTGACAACCTGATTGTAGAGAATGTATTCTGTAAATGGGTTATGTTTACCACTGTTTGTATTCTCCATTTCTTGAAATGAATCTTGTATTTGTTTGACGTTATCTATTGTACATAATTGTGCTTAATGATAGTATATAATTAATAAAATTTATTATTGATTTGAATTGGATTTTGGTCACTTGTTATTATGTGATGGTTATTTTGTTGGTTACAGTCTCAGGTAAGTGATAAAGAGAACCCAAAAATGTTTAACCCCCAGGGAATCTCCAAATAACCACAAATTTTTAAATTTGGCCAAAGATCAACCCCAAAGTTATTTTCCAATTTCCATAAGTCCTGTATGAGATAAATTACTTTTATTATTAGTTTTTAAGCAAATAATAAATTTTAAATCCTTCAGAATTTGGTTTTACGAAAGATAAATCAACATCTAATGCTGTAGATGAACTTTGAAGACAGGGTCTTTCATAATTAAAAAACATTTTTTATTAATACAATAAATTTTTACTTTCTCTCATATGCGTTAGCATAGAGAAAGTATTGTGATCGTCAACAAAAATTTTTGTTACAAGTTGGTCTAAAAATCCATTTTAGGGTCCCCTGTACCCAAAACAGTTGTTTTTTCTAAAAAAAACGTTGATGTCTATCTGTATGTGTGTATGTGCAGTTTGCTGGAGAAAAAACGGACGGATACATTTTTATGAAATTTGGTATGTAGGTGTATTTATTTAGCCAATATCGCCAGACCATTTTTTTCTTTTATTTGAAGTTTTAGTTTTTTTTTTACTTTTATGAGCAAAAAGCATAAAAAATGGAATTTTCTCAAAAATGTGTAACAAATTTGATTAAATTTTCAGGAAATATATAAATTACAGTTTAAAATATTTTAGTAAAAACTGCATGTATCTAACTTGACTAGTTTTTTAGCTATGGCAAAAAACATATTTGGGAATCAAACTGGTAATTTTCAAAGTTTTGATTTTTTAGTGTTTAATATGGAAAAAAGTTTGTACCAATTCTTTGGAACTATTTATTTTTAATGTGGTGATGAAATCTGAGCTGAAGTAGTTAACTTATTTTACAGAATAGCAAAGAGTCAACACTATGACTTGGAAGGGCTTGTAGACATCTTCCGACAATATGGAGACCATTTGTACGCTAAAGGTGATCACAATGCCGCTATAGAGCAATATATTAAAACTATAGGAAGATTGGAGCCGTCATATGTCATAAGAAAGGTAACTTAAATAGTATTATTTTGACCTTTTAAACTATTACTAATTTAGTTTTCTCTTTCAAAGATAATAGTTGCTATTCTCAATAAAATTATTTATCTAGTGTAACCACTGTTAGATCTACCTGAAGTCTAACAATTTTTGAGTTACCTATTTGAGTTAGTTATGTTTATTAAGGGGACTGGGATGGTGCCTTTGGTCAAAATTATCGCTTTTTGTTTTTTAACTGTTTTTGAATCTATGGACTTTTCTCTTTAATTTGATATCATGGAAATCATTTTCTGAGCAATAATAATATAAATATGTACATTTCAGTAATGACGTAAATAGTTATTTTGGTGCGTCAGCCTACGCACAACTGGTAAAGGTTGCATGAATACTAATCTGTTATAAGGCTAAGGAAAACAATGAAAACTACGACAACAGGCTTACTCATTTGCCTGAAATTGTTATAAAAAATTAAACCTATATTCAAGGATTTGTCTTCCTCTGAGTTGTTGCAAAATCGTCTGCATGGTGGGACTCAAAACCCCCGTGAGTCACTGAACAGTATAATCTAGAAGAGATATCTTCTAAGTATTGTGTTATGATATCTACACTCGAGTTTGGTGTTCATTAAGGACTAATTACTTTTTTAATAATGGAAATATAACCAAATGTAGAATATTGGACAAACTTAGAGAATTATTCCCGATAATAATTATATAAGTACCATGAAAGCAATCAATGAAAGGAGGATCGCAGAAGCAGAGAAGTGATATAAGATATACAGTGTATATAAAAAAGTTTTGTATTGTAATAGGTAGCAGTTTATCAAAAGAAAGTTTTTGAATCACTTTTAAATCCAAGAAGTTAAAAATCAGCCTTCATATACTGCAGGAATGTATAAGGTAAAAAGTTCTATCCGCTATAGCAATAAATTGTTTACTCGCGATTCCTGAATTTGTTACTTATTTACCTATTTCTCAAAAACTATAATATATATTAGCATTATATTTTGTTTGTTTTATTCTTAATAACATGCTTCACATCTTAAGCAGGGGATGTTTAAAACTATTAATTAGGATTATAATTATATTACTACAAACATACAAAAAATAATACAATTTAATATATTTTTTATAAAATTAGCAAAAACTTAAATGATGCAATTTTGATAAATTCCCTGCTTAAATTGTTGATCAAAGGCTCATATTTGAAATAAAAAAGAATTAAGTTTCTATAATTTATCCTTATTGAGATAGAGATACATAAAGTTACTAAAATTAACATGAGGAAGATAGGACCATAGCAGTCCTCTTAAATGTATAACAAGTATTATGTTCACTTTGTAAACATAATTTATATTATTATCTTACATCAATTCGTAGTTTATAGCTTCTGAACTGTAAATATTAAAAATATTTATACTATGACATTGAAACATGTACTATGACAAAAATAAAACGATGATATCAATTTGAACTGTTCACAGGTTAGTTTAAATATTTGTACTATCTAAGTTTGTTGTTTGTCATGACTTGGAATTTTTCAGTGGTGGTTTATGTAAAATATACAAAAAACATGGGCATAATCAAGAATGGCAATTAACATTTGTTTCTGTACAATCTCTTTAAAGCATTGTTTCTTTTGTTTCTTCAAAATTTGCACCTAATACTTCTGGAATAATCTTATTAGAGCTAAGATAAAGGTAATATTTATTATACACATCTAACTTGTAAGACATAAGAACATTTTTGCACAAGTGAGTATGTCCTGATAGGTTGAAAAACCAAATCTGTGCAACCAAACATGTATGGTGGTATCGACTCACCCACCCACTCATATATGTACAGTAGGTCTTTCTTGGCCTTACTGAAGTTTTAATTGATGACTGATGCTCACATTTCAAAAGCAACATGACTTTATTTACTATACTAATACAATAATTTGGTTGGATTTCATTATCTTCAACTGAAACAAACTGTTAATTGAGTTCAGGTATAGGTGCATCGTACAAGAAATTTTAAGATTATTTTAACAAATAATTCATATATCTTAGTCAATTTGTACTTAAAGTAACAAACAAATTACATGTTCTGGATTCACTAATTCATCATGAAATTCTTAGGTAACTGGCGGTTAGGCTTTGTCTGTATTAAGTTGATAAACACACGTTGACACAAACATAAAAGTTTAAAAACACTTTTATATTAGCTTTCAAGAACTGGATAGGAATAGGAAAACTGGATCTTTTCCGTTAATTCAATACCACTACTTTTTTTGTTTCTGTTTATTCACTACCGCTTGATAAATATTCTAATGCTCTAAAAACTGTTTCCCAATCATTTTTACATCCTCTGTTAGCGGATTCCTTATCTGTTAGAAATACGATATCGCTGGCCTTATCTTATCTCTTTAAACACTTACCATGGAGAGCGCATTTGGCGGTAAGTCAATTATTGGATTTACCAGTTTGTAATCAACTTTAGTAGACACCTAACCTAACCAGACCTAACCTAACCGTAATTGCTATAAAAAAAGTAGTGTTAGTGAAGTATTAGAAAAAGTAGTGGTAGCGAATTAAGGCAAAAGGTCCAGAATACTTTATGCAAGACACACTTATGGTAAACTTGATGTTGCACGTAAGTGACTGGACAGGAACTGGAGCACACATTGCCCCCCCCCCCCATCACTACCACCACAATCAGATGCAAAAAGTGACCTCGTTTTATATAAGTCTGATGAACAAAATTGGTCGGTAGCGTAATTGGTTAAATCCCAGCTTCATAGGCCAAAGATTCTCAATTCGATCTCTATCAGAGTCATAAAGAATTTTGAAAAGGATCATCTGATTTTGAGAAGCCATTGGCTGCTCATTTTTCATTGGGCTATTAATTAATGACACTTTTAAAGGAATAGTCAGCCTTAATTTGTAAAAATGACTACATTGTTACAGTTAAGTGTTACATTCCAGGTTAAGTGTTAGAGAGAGCTTCTTAGCCCTAACTTCGCCTGGTAAAATAAGACGATCTCTAACTTTTTTTAACTTTTTACATTCGCTCATTTACACTCATCACACTCATTTGAAATCCATATCTTGACGATCGGTGTCTTACGAATAAATAAATCAAAATGTTGTATTCAAATTGCATTTCCTTGTCTAGCAGATATGGTTTATTTTTGGATACCTAAATGTAATATTCGTCAAAGATGTTTAATTAAATTATATTGAAATTCATATAATTTTATTAAACCACGTATTGTTGACTCTTCAGTTCCAGCAGTCACACCAGATAGACAATCTCACTGACTACTTGCAAGCTCTCCACAAGCATGGTGTGGCTACAGCTGACCACACTACTCTCTTGCTCAACTGCTACACTAAGCTCAATAAGATTGATAAATTCAAGGAGTTCATTATGGTAAGTTCTTTATGAAAGTATCAGGTTAACCATGGTAATGGGCTAAGCACTTGTCTGTCAATCCTAATTTACATTATGTGTAGCAATCAATGTAATCTGAATTCAAAGTTATTTTCATTAGGTTTTATGGTTTTTCAGTTATACAGTAACAATGTTTATTCACAAGCCACTGGATAGTTGTAATATATTTTAATTTTATTAGAGTTAATTGTAATATAAATAAAACTTGACCTCTTCTGAACTATTATCGGACCGCTAACAGAAAAAAAAAAACTGCACAGTGAATGCAGTGGAGTTTAAAAAATAAATAAAACCTGAGACATCCAAGCATAGTACAACTGTTATAACTGTAGACTCGTCTGTGCACTACTAACCTAAACCAATGCGTCATTTCTGCATCGAGTAACCTAATTTGAGCAAATATTTGTAAGACGCCCTTTACATTGACACTCCTCGCCCCTTGCCTACCGCCGCTTCCAGAGCCGAGTCTACCATTATAAATATTGAACTATACATATTTGCAGATACTTCAAGGAGTTAAACTTTGTGTTAATCTCTTTTCCTTGCTATAAAACGGTTTTACAGATTGTGACCTGCATGTAATATTTAGTGCAAATAGAGATTTGAGCATTGGAGGGAAAATGGTCCACCACTCCACCACAGAACGTAACGGGCGTGACTAACTCCAAATCTAAATTCCCATCTATTCTCAATTTCCACAATAGTCTTTATTGTTAAAAATAACTGTTTCTGTATAGTGTTTTTATTGTTAATTTTAATAATAAGTGAAGATTTAATTTTATAATTCTGTTATTGTTCATAAAAATCAACCAACGGTCATTGCTACTGATGACGTAATGTGTGATTGCGCAGCCAACTTGTAACCTACCATCTATTCTAGTTTCCATGGCAACAATAAAATGGAGTGACACAATGCAGGATGACCTCATTGCACCACTACTCAATACATATATCTCATACCATTGCACAGTAGGTCGCAACCTAAAGCTGTTTAGGTATAGTAAAGATTTGAATGATAGTTTGTCTCTTCATTGAGTGACCAGTTTCAAAATGCACCATAACTATTCAAAGTGTTAGTAATAATTTCATCAACTCTTGTAAATCTCATCTATCAATAATCAACTTCAAGCTAAGACTTGATAATGAAATTAATTATAAATTAAAAATCATCGAGGACTGACTTCGAGATTACATCAGTTATAACCTCATGATCTTAGTAGTAAGGGAAGTTTTAGAAGTTTGTTATTTTCTTTCTACTTCTAATTTAGCTGGACATCTATAAAAATGTCAACTCAGTTCGCTAAAAAACCATTATCTGAAGAGACTAAACGTTGAAACAGCCCTCACCATTTATTCAATGCAATTCAAATAACTGTATTTAAAAGTAATTACTATATACATAGCACAACATACAAAGTTACACATAAATAGCCTCAATACATGGTTGATCTCTGTCTAGCTTTGAAGTATCAGAAATAAAATAATTTAATTTTAAGTCCAATGCATAAAATATTTTTAAATGTGTGTGGAAAGCTTTTTCAATCAAGGAAGATTTTAATTTATTTTAAAGTTGTTTTAACTGTTTGTTTATTCATTTTTTTATTTGGTAAGTGATTAAGAAATCTGATTCCAGCATATGTAGGATTAAAAAAAATTTATTGTTGTTTGTTTGAATAGTTTAAAGTTTAATCTATTTCTATTATTGTAATTATGAATGTCATTTCGTTTAGGCAAAATATATTTATTATTCTTAACGTGTAGTATAGTTATATAAATACACAGACTATAGTCTTAGGTATGGCATTACTTTTGTTAAATGTAATGTTTTTAGACAAAAGACCGAGAAGTGGACTTTGATGTGCAAGTGGCAATCAACGTATGTCGCCAAACATCATCGGAAGATGCACTGCTGCTGGCAGAAAAGCACGGCCTACACTCTTGGTACCTTAAAATACTGATTGAAGATCACGCAAAATACAGCACAGCAGTCGAGTACATTGGAAAACTTAAATTTACACAAGTACGTAAAAAAAATAAAAATAGTTTTATTTTATAGTATATAACTTGACAGTAGACTTGAAAGGAGAATTTAGCTAAAGAATATTTAAATATTTAACTCTTCGCACACAGAAATTATTATACCCTATTTTAAAGTAACGCGTAGCTTTGTAAAAAAATAATTGTAATAAAATTTAAGTTATTTTTTTTAAGTTTCAGAAACATAAATGAACATAAAAAAATATAGATTTATATGTAAAGTTAAAATTATAATTGTTAAAGCTATTTTATTGTAGATGTACAATTATAATGAAAAGTACAAATATAAAAAATTTTCAACATTTTAGTTGAACATTTTAACAGTATTTGTCATCTATGATACAATAATAATTACAACAAAATAATTTAAAACTAGAAAACAAAGAAAAAGAACGATAAGTGTTGAAAACAATGTGCTTGGGTGGAGCGACAGACCGAGGTTATTTCCGTTTTACACGTGTGCAAAAGCAGGAGACGAAGCCGCGCCCATGCATACTCTGATTGGCTGCTCCGCCCCTTTTCATTCATAGACGATTTACATATTTGATAGGTTGAGGGAGTTGGCCAAAGACATGTCCAAGTTGATGCTGCCACCTAACGGAAGTTTTTGGAACTATCCTTTACTCTATCAACAGAAATATTTCATTTTGGATGTATTCGTTAACCACATTTGAGGCAAAGTAGAAGCTGGGTATATGTCCGTTTGCCGCGTGCGAAGGGTTAAGTATATTGTCCTTTCCAAATGCACTTTAAACAGTTGTGTTAGAAATTAAATTTATTACATAAAAATAATATAGTTCAGCAGCATAAAATTATGTCAGATTATGTTTTAGGTGTTGAAACTAAAAAAAAAAATTAAATATAATATTTATTTTTACTTTATTGTGTTTAATGTAACTATGTTAAAATAAAGATTTTACTTTATTATGCACTGAAATGTTTCTGCTTTTATCATGAAAAAAAGGTATCAAAAACACTTTTGTACCATAAAAAATAACAGAATGACAGTAGTATAGATATAAAGGTACAAAAGCTGCAAAAAGTGCTTGGCGTTTTAGCACTTTCGACGCATTATTTACCTGGTGTGATGTGGATGCATGGCACTAGAATGGCTGGCACTGTGGTGATCCCTATACAACATTTCCTGGTGGTGAAAGGTTAATACGCATGGGTGGGATTCCTACCTTTAATGAATGCTGCTTGTATCCATGGGTGGGATTCCTCTATTGATGCATGCCGTTAATACTCATGGGTGGGATTCCTCCAATTGATTCATGCCGCTATATGAATGCGGCATGAATCAATTGCGGCATTTTTTCATGTAATGATGGCTAATGTCCAACAACCTTTGTCTTTCTCGCTATATGAATGCGGCATGAATCAATTGCGGCATTTTTTCATGTAATGATGGCTAATGTCCAACAACCTTTGTCTTTCTCGTCTAATATGAATGGGTAGGATTCCTCCCATTGATGCTTGCCGTCAATATGCATGGGTGGGATTCCTCCTATTGATGCACGCCGCGAATATGCATGGGTGGGATTCCTCTTATTGATGCATTCCGCGAATATGCATGGGTGGGATTCCTCCTATTGATGCACGCCGCGAATATGCATGGGTGGGATTCCTCCTATTTATGCACGCCGCAAATATGCATGGATGGGATTCCTCCTATTGATAAATGCCACTAATATGCATGAGTGGGATTCCTCCCATTGATGCATGCCGCTAATAGGCATAAGTGGGATTCCTCCCATTTATGCGTGCTGCTAATACGCATTGGAAGGATTCCTCCCATCATAAAAAATTATTGTTTGGCAAGGGACTCTCCCTAGGTGTGTATGGGAGGGATTCCTACCCCATCTTCAAAATAATCACAGGAGGGTTTACCAGTTTCTGACAACTTTTTATCATCCAATTTTATCATTTCTTCACTAAGAGTAAGAAAAATATACACTAATATATTTTAGAACTTAACATGGTATATAGCACTGTATAGGAAATATTCAAATAGCAATAGAACTTTCCCTCTTTTAACTCAAAACTTTATATAATCCTAAATTAGTTGCTCAACAATAGTGTTGGGAATGAATAGTCTTCTGTGTTATGTTATTTGAATTTATACACATATTGTTTTATTATTATAATTTAGAGGGCTGATATTATAATATTTATCCGATATTGTAATGACGATCTCAAATTTTTGTTATTGCTATTTTAGGCTGAGAAAAATATGAAGAAATTTGGAAACATACTGCTTCAAAGTGCGTCTAAAGAGGCAACCGATCTGTTGAAGAGACTATGTACCAACTACAGGCCAAGTAATAGTTCTCTCTCAGAACAGGTAACAGAGCTTCTTAACTCATCAAGGGATTGCTAGGGTAAAATAAACTTGTGGATACTTACATGTTATTTCTTGAAGTTAATTCATGAACTGAAAGACTGAATAAATGGGTATTTTATGACATTTTCTACAAATTGCTTAATTGTTAAGTCCCTGGGACTACAATCTTGACATGGAGTAGGCCTTACATCTTTCAAATGGTCCAAATTGGTTTTAAAAAACATACTATTTTAAGCTATCTAATGAGAGGTGAGGCCTATGTTCTGTAGAAGTTATTGTATTACATTGCTGATATATTAATCTTTATATAAGCTTTAGTAAACATCTGTGGTTATAAAATTTATTTAATTTAAATTTACTAAAAAGCTAGTGGATATAGTAATCATCCCTGCCACAACTGTACATAAGCGCATGACAGTCATCATTCATTTTTAATATTCGTAGTATTTTTGTATTTTATTTTTTATGTTAACTGTAGATAACTATCCATTAATGTTACTACCTATGAAATGTTATGAATAATTAGGTATTATTTTAGATATGATATTTGTTATAAGTAGAAAATTGAATGTCATTTACATAAGATAAAAAAGAAAACACAAAATTGTTAAAAAATTGAGGTTATAACATTTTTCCAATTAAACACATTTTTCTATCTCTCCTATTGCACTAATACCTGCTAATAATGTTCTATAACCTAACCTCAATTTATAAACTTCAGTATTACAATGTAATCATCTTGCAATAGTCCAAATTCGAAAAAGTCAAAAGACTCCTTGTTATTTTCTTATTCGTCATTTAAAATAAAATAAATGTATATTTCTGCTTTCATAACAATTTCTAAATTTCAGGATCCTTTAGTCAATACAAATGAAAAAGAAGTAGAAAGAGCTGACCCAGTGGACTTCATCCATCTTTTTGAAAATAATTCTGAAAGACTTGTTGACTTCCTGGAGTATCTTATTCAGGTGAGTGCTGAAATTCAATGTCAAACTATGAAGTTATCCTTGTTTATTATAGCTTGAGTATATATTTTCAAAACCTTGCTTTTATTTTTTTTAAATAATCTTGCTGTGTTCAAATAATATTGATTAGTACATGTTCTGACCTACATAACATAATACCACCATACAATTTTGGGTAAGTGGATAGGTTAATACCACCGAACCGAAAAATAATAATAATAAGTGCAGCGAGACTTGGAAAATTATTAATAGTACATGTAACTTTATGAAAAAATATCCAGTTTTAATCTCACCTTAGTCTTTTAATCAGTTTTGTCTACATTCTGTCAGGGAAATCAAACAAAATTGAAAAGCCCAGTATTACTGCATTGAGCTTGCTACAAAATATTGATTATCGCTCTCTATATCCTGGTTTTAAGTGGAAGACAGTTACAACAAATGATACATTGAAGGCAGCTAATAAATTAAGCTATTCCTGTGGTATAGATATCTATATATAACATGTCCAATGTTCTTTTGGAACAGGTTATTGGTAGTATTGCAAGGCCTCTTACTTTCTGTATTAATTATTTTCCGGAAGAAGGAATTTTGCCTGAAGAGTTGAAGAAAATTGTAGTGTGTCCTGTTAACAAAAGGGGTCCCAAGAGCAAAACTGAAAGCTTTTGACCTCTCTTACTCGTACCGTACTTTCCAAGTGAATTGAAATTTTTTGAAATTTTTATTTGTAATCAATTAAGTCAACATCTTGAAAATCAAAATATCTTAGCCAAATTTCAATTTTATTTTAGAAAGGGAAAATCAATTATGTATTGATTTGACAGTTGATACACTAGACTATGGTATTTGTTGTTATTTGGAGAGGTTGTTAATTATTGAAGGTTTATATTATTATGCCTTTTCACTCTTCGCCCTCACAGCAATTGAAACTTCGCTGTTTGTAGGTAGGTCAAAAAATATCTATGACCGTAACAATAGTAGTTCAATAATAGATACACTAGTTTATAATTTTCTTGAAGCTTTTGAAAATGGATTCTTTGCTCAGTTCACCTTTTATAGATATTAGTATATTAGAGAGATAGAACATCAGCAAACTTACCTTAAAAGACAAGTTCACTAACACCAGAGTAGTAGTCACAAACACAAAATGTGTTTATTTTGTGTATGTTACTACTACTCTGATGTTAGTGAACTTGTCTTTTAAGGTAAGTTTGCTGATGTCCTATCTCTCTAATATACTAATTCCTGGCCTAGTGTCCTTTAACCTAACCTTTTATAGATATTGCCAACTTACTTAGGAGAACCACATTGATTATGTTAAGGATAGACTATCACGGTTATTTTTCTTTTAAGTCTCCTTGAGCATTAAGTTGTATTATTAACTTAAACGAAGGGGTTCTACTCTGTTTTATGACTATGTTAGCGCATGTATTTGCCAAAGACAATAAAGAATGTTGACTTTTACAGTATGTGCGAAGGTACGGTACCAAACATTTTGATGATGCTATGATGAGGCATCTCCCGCTGATCAATGAACAGACTGAGATCTTAGATACAGTCTGATTTGAAGCCACTCATAGATGGGCAAAATGTTACATGTACATATTGCAAATAGTCTTTTGATGATATTGGAAGCTATTGAGAACAGTTTTAGATTTTCAAATCAGAAGTTAGCATAAAAAATGTAATACACAGAGTTATTTTAACGTTGCACTTCAGTCAGGAGGGCTCATTTTTGAGTTACAATACTGAAAGTATTATGGAAAAGATAATTAGAAAAAAAAAATGTTTATTTTTCTGAATTTCAGACTACTCACAAGTGGGAACCATTGGTATACAATACATTACTGGAACACTATCTACAGATTTGGTCCAACTTGAGTGACACTGCCACCAGAGTGGTCTGGGAGAGTAAAATTATGCGGCTTTTAGAATCGGCAGAAGCAAAGTATGATAGACATCAGACCCTCATACTATGCCAAGCTGTCAACTTCAGACCCGGGGTACTCTACTTCTATGAAGAAAATAAACTGTAAGTTGTATAGCTGTTTATAGTGTTGGAAAGAAACCTTTGGTTGTCTGAAGTTCATTATTGTATCTTAATATTTGTAAAAAGTTCTTTATGAATTTGTTGAATTGAAATACAACACTGTACAAATTTTACAATCACGTTTATTAAGTAACCCAAGGGGTACCAAAGCTATGGAAATAAATCTTTATGGACTCAAAATCCAAACCCTAATTCTGATGATTTAACCCTTTTAGTGCCAAAGTTCTGTTATCCGGACGTCAAAAAAACTATGCATAAAGTGCCTATTTGGATGTTAACAGGACGTCACACACAACATTCTTTAAACAATTCAGAAATAACTTTTAATTGATTTAGGATTATACTCGTATTTCTAAACATATACTTTTACAACATAATCATGATTTTGGTATATTTGTATAATATTTAGTTATATTTTGATAAAAAGGTTCCAAAACCTGTCAGAAAACAACTTAAAAATCGCCATAACTTTTTTTATTTGTTAACATATTATTATGAAACTTCAACAGGATGTTAATAACTAAATTGTCTTCAAAGCAAAGTGATTGAATAGAGCCCACCTATTTTTATCATGGTCATAAGGATGCCTAAAGAAAAAAAGATACAACAAACTTTTTTGTCTCGTAAATTTATTTATAATAAAAATATCATATATAGTGCAAGGCTATTTGTGATACATTACTTTAATAGATTGGTTATTTATGTATAATTAGGTATACAAATTATTTGTAATGTAATATAATAATTATTTGTGTAATAATATTATTTTGTGTAATAAATAACAGAGATATGAATTATTTAATGGCAGCCTGTACAAATTGATTGAAACAATTTTTTCAAAGGCACTGGCATAGAGTAACTTTGAAAAATCCTCTGGCACTAAAAGAGTTAACTGTATTCTATAACTGTACATTAAGAGAACATTCCTATTGAACTCTGTTTGTCAAACGTGACCATAAATTTAACGGTTTCATGCTTATCTTTACATCAAACAATGAAATACAGTTTTATGGCATTGTTTTTATTATTTTTGAAAAGCTAAACATCCCATAAATTTGAAAATAAGTAAATAAATATCTTTATTAGCCATAAGCTGATTCTAAAATTCAAATAGGCTTGTCAAAGAAGCTGTGTATCCACTCATACACATGTACAAAACAAAATACTAGAATGTATCTTAATTCTAAAACAATCAGCAGCAGTAATTGTTGTTTGAACATAAATAGTTGTATTTACAAGTTTGTACCCCATCCCTTTCATGTTTGGACTCATGTTCATTTTTAGTAGATTTTGAAAATATTATGAAAAATTTTCTATTTGAAAAGCAGAAAGATGCCAATGTGTAGAGCAACATCCTCTAGTTCAATAACTGGGGGTGGCTGAAATGAGAGGTAAACAGACATACAGACATGCTTATGCGCTAGTAATTATACATGTATGGGTGAATCATATAGAGTGGGATAAAGCTAACCTAACCTGCTAAGGGTCTATAATCTGTCAGCGGCCAAAGTTGAGGAAATAAACCGTACGTTCATATTATCTTTATTCATAAGGTACATAACGCAATGAATAGGGTCATAAGATCAGTACATAAAGCAATGAATAGGGTCATAAGATCAGTACATAAAGCAATGAATAGGGTCATAAGATCAGTACATAAAGCAATGAATAGGGTCATAAGATCAGTACATAAAGCAATGAATAGGGTCATAAGATCAGTACATAAAGCAATACAAATTACTCCTGCTAATTATTATTGGATCTTACAGTTTCATTTATAGGAAACAATTTTGTCTATTGAGTAAAATACTGGTTTTGTCTGTATTGGTTTTAGTTGTTTGTTTCAGCTATCACCAAATCCTACAATACCATTTGAGTCAGCAGGACTACCAGTCTGTGCTAGCCTGTTGTCGGAGGTTTGGCCTGCAGGACCCGAGCCTGTGGGTGCAGGCCTTGTGGGCAGGAGCTAAGGACATTGACATGCCCAGCCATCTACTGGCGGACATTCTAAATGTTGTTGGTAAACATTGTCACTTATAATGAATTACATGTTAAATGTCAGTGTTCACCAATTTTTAGGTCAACAATTAATTAGCAGTAATTCAATTTTTTGTATTCTAACTTGTAATCACAAAATATGTTACTATGATGTTATGGCAATAAGTATAAATATGCATATGGCTGTTTCTTTACTTTTAGTTGTTTCTAGTTTCAACCACTCATTTTAGACCTTTTCTGTGTCATATGGAATTTCAAACTATAATCACTTTAGCTTTTTGTACATGTTGTAGATTATTATAAATAGTCACATGCATTTATGGCATGTAACTAATTACTTTTTCGAGGATGTCTTTTTTTTCTTTCGTTTTGAGGAAGAGAGATATGCTATTTGCCAGCAAATGATGGAATTTATCTTCTAACAAGGATGAATGGTCTGTAGAAAGAGTAAGAAACCTGTGATATTTAGTAATGATTATTATAACGAAAGCAAAGATTTTAACCTGCTATTACTGCATTTAAGAGTTTCCATGTGTAATATATATATATATATATATATACTGTATATTATATACAAATGAATGTATATATGTCTGTACTTTATGCATTTCCACACAATTCATCCAATCGTTATGAAAATTTGGGAAGTTGTGTACTTTTCCCCAGGGAAGGTTTTAAGTATGGTTTTATTCACATGTGAAATAGCGCTCCATCTAACTGCCTTAAAGTTTCAATGGTAATTTAATGAAGTTATAAGCTGTTACGTAAAAACTAATGAAATGCGAGCTTTTGAAACAAGCCAAACAGTGCTTATTGAAATTTATTTTTGGAAAATCTAAACATTACTTTTTATATGTTATCAAATAGCAAAGCATGGATCAACAACTAGTATAATATAGTTGGAATAGTCAACTACATTTTATCTAGTATCAATATAAAATACGACTTTTATGTTTTATTAGTCTCATTGGTTTTAGTTTTATAAAATAGTGAAATTAAACAAAAGTTAAATTCAAATTTTGTAAATTTATAATTTCAGAAAAAGAGCGGCTTTTATCACCTTTACTGGTTGTTGATGCCTTAAGTAACTGGAATGCAGTGAAGGTAGGAGATATCCGATCGTACCTCCAGAGCGTACTTCACACAGAAGAAAAGTTGACTGATCAAGACAAAGCTCGCATTTCCAAGTACACAGAAGAGACTGCAAGGATTAGGAAGCACATAAACAATATGCAGAACTCGTAAGTTATGTCTACTTCCTGTTGTCGATACCATTGACTATATAAACAAGAAGTACCACTGTACATGTATGGGTGGGTCAGTACCACTGTACGTGTATGGGTGGACGGGTGGGTCAATACCACAGGGTGAGGTCTGCTACCACAGTTTGTTTAAACTGCATTACATTTTGTACGGGACTAAACTAACGCTCCACAATGGACAACAAAAACACCTGATAATATGAGATACAACATGTAATATTGGATGAGAAATTTATCTATATGCTTATAAAATCAATGGTATAGTTTTATATGTTTAAAATGTATCCAAAGTTTCAGGATATATTATGAGACTCAGGGAAAAATAAACTACATAAATAACTATAAAATGGCTTATAACAAATTTGAGACTCTTTAAAATCTAGATGTGATAGCATTGGTTAGTCATTATCTAACCAATAATGACAATATTGGTGAAATATCAGCTAAGTGCCAACTAGTTATACAGTGAAGATTGTGGGCAGCTAAATTATAAACTTATGAATAAAAAACGAGATTTGTGATAATATTCGGTTCAATAGAAATTATTTTCCGAGTAAATTCATTGTATTTTGTTTAGAAAAAGTCTTCCAACATGTTGCTCCCTCACTTGTGTTAATTCACGATTGTTTTACAGTTTACATTGTCATCGACGTCAAAGTGAACAGGGAACCGTTCAGTGAGTTTACGAATCAAAATTATCGTAATTTACCACCTTTTACACTCCAAAAATTTTTAACATGTCATGCAATTGTCAATATTACATACATAAATATTTAAAATGTGTTAAAAAATTCTAAAACTAAACAACAAATGGTCATTCACCCCACATTCATATACATATTACTAACATTCATACAGCCACAATCATACTGCCTTCCTGTCCTGCTGTTTAATCATCCCAGCGACTCATCGTGAACTCATCCACAGAATAGAAAGCTTTAGCCATCAAGAGGTGTCTAAGTCGAGTTTTGAATTGACTTTGGTTGTTAATTGAAAATTCTTCAGGGAGCCTGTTGATTAGTCTGACACCAACCTGATGTGGCATGTGGTCTGATAGTGCCAATCTGTATTGCTGTGTTCGGAGGTTGTCCCTGCCTCTAGTGTTGTATTGGTGAAGGTTCCTGCCATGAATTAAGGAAGAACGTGATCTGCAGTATAGTATCACCTCATACATATAAAGGCAAGGTAAAGTCAGTAATTTTAACTCCCTAAAAGAATTCCGGCACGACTCTCTGTGGTTCAACTAAGCAATTATTCTAACAGCCTTTTTTTGAAGTTTAAAAAACCTTTCAATT
This sequence comes from Stictocephala bisonia, assembly GCA_035578905.1. Taxonomy (NCBI): domain Eukaryota; kingdom Metazoa; phylum Arthropoda; class Insecta; order Hemiptera; family Membracidae; genus Stictocephala; species Stictocephala bisonia. Next base: position 10,053 of record JAQJVL010001097.1, on the reverse strand, counting down.
TTGCTTTTTGCACAACCTCCCCAAAGTCTCACTCCGTATTCCAGATGTGAATACACCATGCCATAATAGGCCATGAGTAAGACACTAGGGGAACAGAACTTTGCAAGATTGCGCAACGCATATATACCTGAAGCAATTTTACCACAAACGTGGTCAATATGATCGTCCCAAGTCAGTCCTCTATCAAGGAACATTCCAAGGAATTTTGTGGAATTTACCACCTCTAAAAGAGTGTCATCCACGAAGACATGGGGTTGAGATTGAAGCTCCTGCTGTCGCAGGCAAAAACTCATTATGTTGGATTTGGTTTTATTTGATTTTAGATTCAGTTCACTGAAATGTTGGATGCAAGAACTCAGCTCTATAAAAGTTGTTATTTCTAATTCTTTGGATGTCTTTCCTTTAATACAGAGAGTCGTATCATCGGCATATTGAATCAGTTCTCCATTCTGGATCACTGTGTTCAATCTGCACACATAGATTAAAAAAAGAAGTGGTCCAAGGATAGATACCTGGGGGACTCCATGAACCATTCTATTTTTATTTGAAGTTATATTTGAGATTTGTATACACTGGTGTCGATCTTTAAGATACGAAGTGAGCCAACTGTGTGGTAAACCTCTAACTCCAGATTTTTCTAAAAGGTGCAGCAGTGTCTCATGGTGCACACAATCAAATGCTTTGGAGAGGTCAAGAAAAATACTAAGCACTTGTTCTTTACTCTCCAAGCCATCGACAACGGTGTCCAAAAGTTTATTGATTGCATCAATTGTGGATCTTTCCTTTCTGAATCCAAATTGTTCTGGATTCAATAAATTGTGACTATCAATGAAGCTTGAAAGTCTATCATAGAAGATCCTTTCGTAGATCTTACTAAAGACAGGAAGAATTGAAATAGGACGATAATTGCTCGCAAGTGAAGGGTCATCTTTTTTGTGAATTGGAACAACTTTTGCAATCTTCAAAAGTGACGGAAAACGTCCTGTTTCAAATGAAAAATTTATCAATTTTGTGAGTAGCTTCAGTAAGTGCTGAAAGCACCGTTTTAAAAGCCATACAGATAAGCCATCGGCGTCACAAGCTTTTTTGGGCGTAGCCTCTGAATGGCACTAGCCACCTCCTTCTCACATACAGGGGTCAAGGCCATGGATGCAACTGGCTCTCCAATATAACCTAGTCAGAAAACCGTCCAACAATTTGACAAGAAAAAATATTGTATGCGAAAATGTTACACACAATTTTGGTGATCTAAGGAATTTACGGAATAATAATTAATAGACATTCGCCACGGATGTATATATATTTTTTTATTTGACGGAAAATAAATAAATAATGTTGTGTCACACGCTGTTAGAACGTCATTACCATTTTTCATATGATACAGTATTTTCTTACGTCAAATCATTGGACGATTCACTGCTCAGATTAAAAAACAAAATAGACCTCAATCGACTTGCAAGAAATATAAGATAATTTCAGTTCCGAAAAGGAGCTGAAAGGTTCCTTGCATGTACGTATACCAAAAACGAGATGGACTTTCGCCTAGAAAAGATGGGAAGTTTGATTCTTGGGATGTAATGTGACCTGTTCTCGGGACCCTTTTGATTGAGCGAAAATATACATAATTTCCACGGTGTACAGACCATTGATTTGTATCGGTAACAGGTCTTTTTGAGCATCTTGAACTGGATCTGTCGTCCCCTTTCTTGGGTCATAAAGACACTAACCAGCACTTCTGTTTTATTCATGCTATTTTAGGTAGATTACAAGTGACTAGTAGACTCGGACAACCATCATATGTGATTGCTACTACGGTAACTACCGTGATCGCTACCTTCTCAGCTATGTTGATCACTTTGAATTGAACCAGTTCAAATCATAATGAACGAACTCGTTCACTACGTTGACTAGTTCATTTGACTGTCATCGTGTATTACTTATTCTTAGGCGTATTGTTTAGTTCATAATTACGCATACCAAACAGATAACGTATGATTAAGGGTAAAATAAAACAAAAGAAAGCGCACTTTTTTTATTCATAACATATAAAACTGTTTACTCTTAAAACTAAATTAAGTTGTAAATCAGATATTTCGTGAAATACTACTACTCGATCGAACTTCGAGTAGTTTCGTAAGCTTTGAGCCGAGTTCGAGTAGTGAAATACTCGATCAAATACTCGAAGTTTCGAGTACTCGCACACCCCTAATAATTGTATTAATTATTGTGCAATTAAAGTGACTTAATTAAAATATTTTTGTGTTGAAGGGCAATAGTGTTTCAAGGATCACGATGTTGTGCCTGCAATCACCAGCTTGAACTTCCGAGTATACACTTCTTGTGTCAGCACTCATACCATCAACAGTAAGTAGAATAATTATTTTATTTTAGAATATATTAACGGCTTTGTTTTCTTCTAACAGATTTTAGTTTAGAAATAAATTGTCACAGGGTGGTTACAGGAAACATTTGGAAAACAGTCAGAAGTAAAAAATGTTCAGTTTAAGACAAGCACTTTTCTGCGTTTATCATATTTTGTGTTTGATTTGTAAACATTTAAGTTAAATTGCTGCAAATGGGTCGAAAAATCTTTTGTCGCCTCAGCAAGGTTAGTAGAGAGTACAAAGTTAGTTATTTTTAGTTTTACCAGCTGTTCTATTACATTATTGTACCAGTCTTTCTCTATATCTTAGTGTGTGAATATGTTAAATAAATGTGCATGAAACTCTTTTGATTATTTTTCTCTCAAACTAAATTGGTCCTCCGGAAATTATCTATTTCAAACTCTACCCAAACATTGTTGGACCTATTGGGCTGTATGAATTAATTGACACCAGTCCTATGAAGAAAAGACTCAAACTTTACTTGTCCAGTTTCTATGTGCTCAAGCCTAGCCTATTCCGCCATATTGACTTTCTACTTGAAGAAACTAGAAGAACTTTGAATGTCTGACTCATCAACTGTAGCTTAAATATCATCATTAAGTAAAGTTTAATAACCATTCACTTTCTCTCGCTCTTACTATTACATTGTCTCATTTCTTTTTGTAATTAACTCTTATCATATTTTCAAAGTACGTACAACTACTCATTTTAAATCATATTTACATATTAAATAAATATTTTAATATTGTTTCACGTTTAATTAATATAATCATTCTTAATGTGTTATTCATAAAGATTTACCTTAACATTTTGTTAAAACTATTTCATAAACTACAACTTGATAGTTAATTCATTTTGACATTTTATTTAAACAGCTGTTGATTGTTTACTTGAAACCCATATCTTATATAAACAATAATTTGTGAATTAATTTTGGGACTTATCTAAACAGCTGTTGATTTACTTGTACATTATCCAATTTTATTTTCCCCCGTGAAGTTATTCCCACTTCCAACAAACTAAAGTTCCTTAATTTTTGTTATATTTTTTTAATCCTAGGAGGATTCAAGGGCCCCCCAGCATGTTTTGTATTTATTTAATATCAATATGTAATACTTTACTATGTTAATTTATTTTAAATTTCTGTGATTTAGCAGCAGTAGTCTATTTATGTTTAAAAGACAGAGAGTGGGGAGATTTGTTATTTTTAGTTTAACTTGCTGTTCTATTACATTACTGTACCAGCCTTTCTCTATTTCTCAGTGTGAAGATGTTAAATAAATGTACATGAAACAATTTTTTTCTCAAAATAATTGGTCCTCTGGAAATTATCTGTTTTCAAATTCTACCCAATACATATAGACACTTATATATGGTATTGCTTAAACCCCGATGTAATATCTTGGTACCATTATAATCTCCGTTTCTTCCTGTAAAAAACAATATGGCACAAATATGTCAAATGGTTGAAACCTGTTTACCTTATTCTTATGGGAAAACGATTATTAACCCTTAAAAATCACCCCCATTTAGTAAAAAATGTGTTAAACTTTTCCTGGGGATTATACCATTAGATCTACTTACAGTCTAAATTTGAAGTTTCTAACTCTTTAGAGTAGCGCCTTAGACCTTATCGGTGAGTGAGTTACACATGCGGCTATAATTTAATAAGATACATTGTATGAGTGGAAGAAGCTCACCGGGTCATGGGATTACATCACCACGCCATTTTTCTCTAAAATAAACCAGAATCAACTTATCAAAGATCTGACTCCACTTGCTGATTATCAAATTTAACCATTTAAAGGCTTATTTTTACATCACTATTGGCTTAATTTCTTATTCTAGTAAACAATCTAATGATTTTCATTATTACTCATCACATATTTAAATAGATACGAATGCACCTAATTTAAAAACTTACTGACATATTTATTTTACAAAAATAACTGTTTCAGCTGTTTTCAAAGTTTTTCGGAGAATGAAAATGAGTGTCCTGCATGTCTGCGCAATAACAAGCAAATTATGGATTATATAAAAGCCCAGGTAAAATATATTCTTCAGATTTTTATTTTTACGAGACATTGGTTTTTTTTTTTAACTTGTGTTTATTGTGAATAATTTTTTGGAATATCGTCTCTGAAAAACTAAACTCAAAAAGAGTTTAAACTGTTGACATGATAATGATGAATTTTCGGTAGTAAAAATCATAATGCACAAATTTCGGAATTTTTCTGGTATTTAATATTTGAATATATTTATGTGAGTCTGTAAATATAGAAGAAACTTGATTTACCTCAAGAAATGTGTTGTGGAGATCACTTGTACAACAGTTGAACTATTTTTAATAGAAAAGTTGTCACGTCTGGGTTCATTAATGGTAATTAAATTGCTCACTAATGTATTGTTAATGAAGTAATTAGTAACATGTAAAAATCAATCAACTAGGAAAAAAGTTAGGCTTTTTTTGGCAGCAATACAATAATACATATATACTATACCAACGCATTTTGTTTTGTATTTATACCGACATGTAATTTGCTAATTAAGAAACTGTTTATATTATATATTATTCCAATTGAGTTATGTTACAAGGTGAATTATGTTCAGAATCAGAAAAGTGTTAAGTCGTATCAGTGATTTTTGCTCTGTCATAGTTTTATTTTTGTGGTGTAGGAGCAAGGCAGAGATCTTCATGAGACATTCCACAGTCAGTTGGAGAAAGCGGATGATGGATTTACATTAGTGGCTGATTATTTTGGACGTGGCGTTTTTAACAAATTAACCATCATAAATGATTCAATACATAGTAAGTATTTTTTTAAATGAGTGCAGTAGTTTTATTGTTATCATTAACAAATTAAAATAAGTATTAATTTTATAAAATTACATCTCTGCTTCCACAAAACAATTAATTTTTGATAAAATACAAGTGAACAACATACAACACAAATGTATTACAGTATAAGTACAAATTATACATATGTTATGGTGATTTATTTTGCTAAACTATGGTTACCTTTCTCAGACCAGAGGGATTCACAAAGGATTTTAATTGTGTATTTGTACCAAAAAGTAATATGCTAATTAAAAAACTAATCTTTGATATAAGGAAAATTTGTGTTGAGGTTCAAAGTTTCAAGAAACATATGTATGTTTTGATATAATTGCATGTGTCGTTCTCCTGATCATCATCATCTTCTTCAAGGGTTATCTGCCCTTAGGCAGGTCCTGCTGCAGCCTTTGCCAATCCTCTCTATTTTGAGCAAGTCTTGTTGCCCTCTGATCCTTACACTGTTCACAATTTGACACTTTTCCTCTCAATATTTCTTCAATAGATGTGCTCAACAGGCTATCTCCTCTCATTGAATGTCCCGATCAATTTATGTCACTGATCACCCACTCTCCTCAACACTTCTCCATATCACATTTTATCTTCCCAAACTATTTTCTCCATCCTTCTTCAAATCCACATCTCCATTGTCTCCAATGTTCTTTCCTCTTGTCTCTCTTGTCCAACATGTCTCTCTTGTCTTCTTTCCTAAAAGTCCATGTTTCCACCCAAAGCTCTAATTCGCACAGAAGTATAGAGTTTACGGTAGATACGAGGGGATGCCTTTTGCTTGTTCTAGGGCCACCCGCGTTCCCCATCAGCCTGCCGTGTGACATAACCATCTTTGCTGCCTTGTTGCAAACCATCTGTTTGTGCTCTCAGTATGGCAAGCAGCAATCAAGCAACATACCCAGATAATATCTTTATTTTCTTTCTTAAAAAAAACTTCACTCGCCAGTTCACATGTGCCTACAGGCCTGTGCATGAACTTTATGCAACGAGTGAGGTGCTGACCGTTGGCTCAGTGGGGATTCGAACCTTTGCTGCAGCTTTTGTTGTGACCTCTATAGAACCCATAGTTATGGGGATCACAGTAGGTATTCTCCATTGGGTGAGCATGACGATCTTGGTCTTGACAACTGCCAATTAAAGTCCAAGGCTTCTCATCCAAGAATTTACTAGAATTATCATCTGTTTCAGGCGTAACTGAGCCCATTCTGGATTCACTTTGATCTTAGCCAAAAGGCTGAGAAACAATCAAGCGTGTTGACCTTCACTGTTCATGCAAATGTAATGTAATTTTGGGTTATCTTTGTTTGAATTGTGTGCCTTTGTGATTAATACAGTGTTTTGTCGTATACTTCCTATAGTAAGTACAACAGATATTATTATAATAATTTTACACAAAAAACTTCAAAATCCTTAATGTCTATGTCGACCTTCCTTAGTAACAATGACTACACTCGTTCATCTACACTTATCACATTCATTCGCCTTTCATATTTGCCTGTATCTTGACGTTCGGCATCTTAATAATGAATGTTTTAAGGTTATGTGTTATAAATAAATTTAGCGTCATATAAATTCTAATATAAAGAGCTTTTGCATACCTCAGTTTAGGTGAATCCCCACCCACCCATAAATATGAGGTGGTTATGACCCACCTGCCCACGCATACACGTAAGGTGGTATTGAGCCACCTACCCATCCTTACATGTACAATTGTGAGGAGCCACCCACCCATACATGTAAGGTGGTTATCATTATCCCGGTCAGACCTTCAGTCCTGAGGTTGCTAGTTAAGAGAGAATCTACTGTTTTGGTGAAAGTATTCACTTTTGGCTTGCTCCTCCAACTTATAGTTTAAGTGATGGAAATAAAAATTTGACTCTAGTATCGAGCATTATAGTAACTGTAAAATTGCCTAAAGTTTCACATGTAAATAATTTAAATAACTAAATTTGCCTTAGGATCAACCACCAGGAGGTTTAGCAGTGGCGGCAGTAGCAGTAACCTGTTAAAACATGACTTCGCTGATAGAGGAAGAAGTACAGAACCAGGTTCAGTTACGAGAGAAGCTGTTGTGAAAAGCAAACCAGGTAATTGACTAACAATACAACTATCATAAATATAAATGGAGCTTCTAAAGCGCCTTAAATTTGTATACTTAAAAGAACGGATTATTTAAAAAGCAAATAAATAAACAATAGTCTGAGTTATTTGTATTGGTAACCAGGTGTACTAGGAATTGTTGGCTTATTATTCACTTAAAGCATCAATATAAAAGTATGTAATATGTTCAGTTTTAAAAATTGTTTTAAGGGGTTTTTACTAGTAAATGTTTAATAATTATGCATGTTTATTAAATATAAATTTAATGTAAGATTAGATTAAATTGATGTTTAAATCAGGTAGATGGCTTAAAATACAACCCTAGTGCTTATATTGTATTTTAATAAATATTATATATTAAAATAACATTTAATAAACACAGTATGTTTATTAAATATCTCAAGATGTGAAGGATAATTAAAATTAAAATGTTACTGCCAGTTTTAAATTTTTAAGTTATTTTTAACAAAGTCTTCTTTGAACAAGATTATAAATAATTTCAATTAACTATTAACCCTTCACACCCGGACATTATTTTACCCTATTTTAAAGTAACACGTAATAATGTAAAAAATAATTGTAATGAAATGTGAAATTAATTTTTTTTAAGTTTTAGAAGCATAAAGGATATATATATATTTATATTTAAAGTTAAAATTATAATGTTCAAAGCTATTTTATTGTCGATGTACATTTATAGTGAAAATTACAAATATAAAAAATATTGAAAATTTTAGTTATAACTTTTAACAGCACCTGTCATTTATGATATAATATTAACTAAAACAAAATAATTGAAAACTAGAAAACAAATAAAAAGAACAATAAGTGTTGAAAACAATGTGCTTGGGTGGTGCTACAGACGAGGATATTTCCGTTTTACGTGTGTGCAAAGGCAGAAGATTGTGCCGCGCCCAAGCACACTCTGATTGGCTGCCTTACCCCTTTTCATTCATAGACGATTTACATTGATAAGCTGAGGCTGTTGGCCAATGACATGTCTAAGTTGATTCTGCAATCTCGCAAAAGTTTTTGGAACTATCCCTTACACTATCATCAGAAATATTTAATTTCAGAAATATTCATTAACTGCATTTTAGGCTAAGTAGAAACTGGCTATAAATCTGTTTGCCGCTTGCGATTGATTAACCAAACAACAGACAAAAATGGAAAGTATCTTAATTTGGACTCAACAATGAAATTTTTTTTAACAATAAATTAAAAAGTGATGGTATACTTTATTTATAAATCATGTGAACTAAATATATTTCCAATTTTGAAATAACTGTACTATCATCATAATAATCAGTGTTCCATATTCTTGTTATAATCGTAGAATATATCTTGAGTCTTTCTTAAAAATAATCGTAATTTTCAAAAATAAATGCTAACACTAACCCTCATCTCACAAACAAATGAACCATAAAGAAAATGTAAAGCTCTGTCTTCAGGGCTGGGCCAACGTTATCTGTCCAGGCAATGCAGACTGCCGAGTCGACGTATTGCCACATTGCCAATGTGTGTCTCTAGACTTAATCATTTCATAGTTCTCTGTTTGTCCACTCCAGGCGAAAACCTGCACTGTCCCACTAGCAAAACACCCAAGCTTCTCAGCCTAGCCAATAGATAGCAGGCAAAAACCATTTAGTTCTATAATCTTAGATATTAGCGATGATTTATGTCAACTGTTGTAAGGAGAAAGTAAGCCAGAAGCATACGGAACTAGGGTGACTCATGCCTTCCAACCACCCACCATCTTGGTTTTGTTTTCTGGTTTCACTCAAGGCACTGCCCCACTATGTTATTCTCTCGCTGGTAATTACACACATACTAGAATGACTACTTTGTTATGTTTATGTACACAGGGTAGAAGGGATCATCTTATTTTTAGGTTGGATGGAAGGTAGATGAATCAATAGTAGACAAGATCCCATCTTCTGAGTCCTGAAGGCGTGCACTTCAGGAGATAATTTAGAAAAGAAGCATTTATTGAAATTAAGATTATCGCAGGAGCAAGTGTGTTGGACTGTTTGTTTATTTTGTAATTTTCTTTTACATCTGACCATTTATCCAGGTTTTTTCTTAAATTTCATTGCTGGTGTTGCGGGTGTAAAAGAACTTTTCATTTTGAAAGGTTTTATAGTCAAAACTACTGGTAAAACTTGTAGAAGGCTAGTTAGGTCACAGGTTTTGCAATGCTGTTGCAAGGAAAGAACCATTGCAGGAGGAGTGTTTATGGTAGTTGTGTCATCAAGAGTGTGTGCATACTTTTCCTCAAGACGTACAACAATAAATAGTTCTACAATCATCATCGTTGTTATCAACCATGCAGGAGGGAAATTCTTTAGTCTTTAAGTTTAACTTAACTTTAAATTTATTAATTTTAAAACATAAAATATTTACAGATAACTATTAGTTTGTAAAAGTTGGTAATACTGCAATATTAATAATACCACAGATACCTAACTCTAAATAATACTAACATATAACAGAAAAAGCGTGCACGCTGTTTAAGGAGTATAGGCAATACGCACTGCACAACCGTGAATTTAGGAATTTTGTTGCCACATTGAACAAGTATTAAATCTAAATTATTATTATCAGCTGATATTTATAATTGTAATATTCATTTTTAATATGATTAGTTGATTGAGTTCAAGCTGACAGCCGCTTGACACGCTTTAAAGCGAACAGTTAGTTGACACACTACGAACAAATTGTTAA